>CM058043.1:38203733-38269491 GCA_030169165.1 Centaurea solstitialis
CAAACCATCATCCTGTTAGTAATTATGTGCATAAGTTGACAAACCAGTGATTACACATCCAATGTTATAAGTCACTTGAGGGTCACACCTGTGAGGACCTATAAGTCAAACAAGTAAATAATCCCAGTTTGGAGAGATTAAATTTATAATAGTTAATTATAAATCAGTTGGGTAATTTCAGTGAGAAATCCCAAAGTTAAAGGGTTATTAATTAATTATATGGGTTATATATTTATTCAGTAAATAAATATATAAACAGATTAAAATAATTAATTAAGTTGATTAATTATCCAGTTAAATGGAATAAGGAATATTCTTTTCTTGAAGGAAAAGAAAAGAATAATTCCATTGATATAATCATTAGAGAAATAAGGAAGCTTTATTATATGGAAACTCTTCCATATAAATAAAGGCTTAGGCCTTATTAGTTGATAAGAATTTTCTCATTCAACCAACTAGTTTTTAGAAAACCCTCTCTCCTCTCTCTTCATAAAATCGGCGCCAACCATATCCGGAAAAACCAGTCGAGTTTTTTTTAACGCCTCGGGATTACATCCAACTAGAAGGAAGTTTGCATGGTCGATCACCGGTGGATCAAACTCAAGCGATCCAGGTAACAATCCTGTTATTTTTGTTAATAATTAAAACGAAACGAACTGTGGATTTTCGGGTTTTTTTTATCCAAAATCGCTTCCGCTATAATCGATCCTGTTTGGTTTGATTTGATAAGCCTTTGATCAGTTGGTCATTAGGTTTATAGTATATCTCAATCTAGTTAGGTTTGAGATTAACAGTGTTTCTCGTATCAGTTTGATTCGGGATCACAGAAAAACCCAACAGTGGTATCAGAGCCATAGGTTTATTCGTTTTATTCTATTTAACTGTTTAAAGATCCGTTAAAAATTGTTTCTTGCAAATAAAGTTTTATTGATAATCGTTTCATAAAAAAATTCGATTTTTTATCAGTTTATATAAGTATTAGATTTTATCAGTTTAGATAAAAAATTTTTTTTTGATCTTTATCAGATTCATATTAAATTTTATCCTTATCAGATTTTGTGTAAATTTTATCAAAAACTTGTTTAAAATAAAAACTTTTTATTAGTTGGTTATTCCGATCACCGGATTTTTATCACCATCGAAAACCGCAACCGAACCGCTAATGGGCCGATGGCCGAACCATGGCTTGATCGGCATCAGGCCGTGGCACGATTGTCACCAGGCCGTGGCATGATCAGCCACTGAGCCGTGGCTCGATCAGCCATCAGACCATGGTATGATCAGCCACAGGGCCATGGCTCGATCAGCCATCAGGCCGTGGCTCGATCAGCCATCAGACCATGGTATGATCAGCCACAGGGCCATGGCTCGATCAGCCATCAGGCCGTGGCTCGATCAACCATTGAGCCATGGCACGACAGCCACCAAACCATGGCATGACAACCACCAGGCCAAGGCTTGATTCACCACAGCACCGTGGCTCAATCAGCACCGAACCATGGCACAACCACCAGATCGGTGGTTGGCCGGGTGTCGTGAGACCACCAGTAGCCGCTGTTGAGGCGGTGGTCGACGGCGGTGGTTGTTCCCGGCTGTCGAAGGCGGTGGTTTTCCCGGCAACCGCCAGCCGCGCCTTGGGGCAGACCCTAGGTGGCGGCGGCGGCGTTTGTTTGTTTTAATCGCCGACAACGGCGGCGTGGCAGTGGCGTATTGCTGCTGCCGACGTCGACAGGCGGAGGCGATGGTGGTGGCGCGTTTATGCTACTGTTGTCGTCACGACGGTAGCGCGATGGCCGCCACACGCATCAATCGGCAACACAATGATGGTGGTTAACGGCAGCAGAATCGGTAGCGACGGTGGTTTGTTGTTTTATTACGACGCAAGCGGCAGTTATCGACAGCGGTGGTCGAATCCGCCTAAGCCGTGGCTGATCCACCAGCGTGGTGGTGGCCGAACGATGGTGTTGTTGTTGTTCGATCGCAGATCGTCGACCACTCATAAATCGCCACCAGTTTGGAGGTGATCGATGGCATGATTCGATGATTGCAACAGTTTCCGATAGAATCCAACTCAATCACTTTTTCGAGCCCAAAGTTATCAGTCTGATAACGGGCCCAAACCATGTAATTTTTGGGCCACGTTCTTGGCCCAATAAGACTTATTGGGTTTTAAGCTTTTTGACCCAAATTAATTTTATTTAGATAATATTTTTTTCAGTTACATTATATTATAAAATTATGTTTAAGGGATTTTTAGTTAATAATTATCCCGAGTAAAATTGTGTTTTATCAAACCTGTTATTTGACCCGTTTGGTCAAATAAGTCTAGTATCATGTTTTGACCAGTTGGTCAAACCACGACACAGTTTACGGTCCAATGTTTATTTTTTCGACCAGTTTGTTCGAGGACCGGGTTTTGATATAACTTTTAGATAAAAAACAAATATTTTAGAAAATCGGTTTTGCTTTATAAATAGATTTATTGATTATAAATCTTAGTATTTTTATAATTCAAGTAAAAACAGTTTTTCAGTCCAAAATATTAGTTTCGGTTTATAAACAGTTTGTTTTATAAACCAAGTTTTGCGATAAACGGAACAAGATAATTTTTAACGGATCTAGGATTTCTTTATCGCTTTATTATATTGTTTAATATATATAAATGCGTGGTTGCTTGAGTATATATATGCTTTCGTATATATCTATTATAGGGCTTGCCAACTTAGACCTTTTTGATTAAATTTGGGGAGGCTTGCGTGCCATTTACAACCCCTTTGTAATAATGACCATAAGATAGTTATTTTTCCTTTTTTGGAGTTCCATCGAGAATGCCGAAGGCCAGTGGGAGCTACGCAAGAAAAACCCGATTTTTCTTTTCTAGAGTCCTAACGAAGATACCGGGAGCCAGTAGGAGCTACGCGAGGTGCTAGAAATCCTTTAGAAAAAATAGTCATTATTGGTCCTTAGGAATAAAGGTTGGCAAACCTATAATTAATTAGCTTTAAACTATTATCTGTGTGTTTATAATTATTAACTGCGTGGTTGTTTTTTAATCGTGATAGTATCAAATATGTTTTAAAAAATAGGAGAGAGTTTTTAAAACTAGATTAAATCACGAGATCAAGTAGGTTTTAAAAATCAAAGTCACCAGCTTTTTCCAAAACCTTTTACGGTAGATTTTATTTTGAAACCTATAAAATTGTAAATAGATTGTTTAAAGGCAAGTTGATAAAACAGTTAGTTTTGGGCAACTAGCATGCCATCAAAACAACTAGTTTTGATTAGCAAGTGTGCTTTTAAAACAGTTAGTTTTAATTAGCAAGAGTCTTTTGAAACAGTTAGTTTTAAAACAGCATATGTTTGAAACAGTTAGTTTAAACATCAGTTTCTTTTCTGTTTAAACAATCAGTTTTCCAAAGTTACAATTTTTCTAAATAACTGGACATTAAAAGGCTTTTCAAAAATTATTTAAAAACCCCGATAAATCATAGATCAGTAGTGCAACCCATCTAGGGGCACCTCAGGCGTAAGGTACGCGGGCGTTCTAAGAAGAACACACCTTGAGCATCCGCGTTCAAACCCCAAGCTAGAGGGGATACTGCGACTCTGCGAATTATCTCCGTGTTGTATCGGCCAGAGTAAAAGTGTCCAAGTCCCGAAATGGTGAGATCTGTTTTGGTTCTCATATGTTTACCGGGTGGTACCGGGCCAAAAAGCACTTAGAGGGACTGAAACATGTACGGATAATTACCGTTATCCCGAAAAGATCTAGGAGTCGTGTCAGTTAGATATGATTGGTAAAAATCCTTACCTACCTAATTAGTACGTGGGCCTGGTGGGACGTGAACACACTGGTCATCAGGGCGTATGTAATTAGGATCCTAGTCCAATAAATTGATCATTTAAGGGTTTATTGATATTTATTGGAAATAGTCTATTCACAGTTACTAAAACCAAAGTTTTTTGTGTAGATTGCAAACACAGTAACCAACACTAATCTTTCTCTTCACTCCATTCTCGAAAAGGACAAACTTACTAAGTCTATTTTTTCTCGTTTGGAAGCGCAATCTGATGTACTCAGGCACGAGAGAAAGTAGTATGTCCTAGAAAAACCTCTAGGAGAAGGCCCCTCCAGCAAAAGCTACTGTCACTGTCAGGAACGCTTATAGAAAGCATTCCGGTTATTTGCTGGACGTAGGCTATCTTATGCTTGCAACTATGAGCCCAGATTTTCGTACGAGGCTCGTAAACACAAATGCCTATAACATGATCCGCCAGTTGAGGGACATGTTTCAGACGCAAGCACGCATAGAGCGTTATGATGCCAGTAGAGCACTGAACGTGTGCAAGATAGCAAAGGGGACCTCAGTTAGTGATCATGAAAATAAAGAGGCACATTGATCACCTAGAGAAGCTCGGTCGCCCAGTTTCGTTGCAGTTAGCAACATATACGATACTCAACTCACTGTCTGAAAATTATAAGTAATTGAGTTGAGAATGGGGACCAAGACGAAAGATGTGCTTATGGTCAAGAATGGTGAAGTAAAGAAGAAGCGTGGGCATGGGAACACCAGTAAGGGAAAGGGCCAAGTTCTGGCTACCCTGAGTGCACCCGGTGTTTATGATATAGGCAAAGGCAAGGGTAAAAAAAGGTTAAGCCTAACAGAATAATAACCGAGAATCAATACTTCAAGTGCCATGAAGTCGGTCATTGAAGGCATAACTGCCCGAAGCGTTATGAAGCAGGTATAAACACCTCAGGTGTTCGTGACTGCTTCAGTTTATCACTTTCGCTTGTTAGTTTACGAGTGTGTTAACACCTAGAAGCAAAAGTTTAATTGCAGGTGGTCATTAAAAGTGAAGTGCCCAGATTGCAAAGATCAGCATGCAAGTAGATATTATCAAAGACAATTTTAAATTTTCATGATTTAAAACAATCTTGTTTTTCCAAAATTTGGATTTTTGGATATTTGTTCATTGGTTTTAAAATTTAAAATTATTGTCTTGTTTTAAATATCTTTATGCATGGTATTTTGAATCTGATTAAGTCAAATTTGACTTGATTCAAAATTAGATCCTAGATGTTGCCTATTACATTAACAATATTACTTCAATCAAAATAATTTGAAGTAATATATATGAAAACTGTCAAAAACACACGAAGTACTATAATTATAGGAATGTGTTTTTGAACATTTATGAGTAAAAGATTATGAAAGTATTTTATGATCAAAATTTATTACTCATATGTTTTTAAGAAGAATTTAGGATATTATCTCAGATATCGTTGATAATATCAGTATTTATAAAACTAAGAAAAATTCCAAGTTTCGGAATTAGGATTTAATAAAATCCAGTTAAGTTTTATAAAAGTTAAAATTCTCGTATTCATTACTTGAAATAGAATTGACTAAGTAATCAAGTTTTGACTAAGTCAATAGTTAATTTTAAGTAATAGTTGGTTTTCATATAGGTTAGTGGGAGCCCAGTTTATTCTCTATCTAGTCTATGATAAAGAATAAAAGATAAGATTATTGATTTAGTATATATCTCGGAATTCATGATCCAGGTAGGACGTAAATTCATAAGATATACGAATCTATCTTTTAGTCAAAAGGGTAGAACGAAAGTTTCAAAGTCTTTGAAACTAAGGTTATAAATGACTTTGAGAGAAATCAATAATTAAAGTGTGTTGGAATAATTATTAAAGATATTAATTATCTTTTAAAAGTGTCGTAAACACTAGAATAAATTTCCTGAAATTTGCCAGCTTGGTAAATGGAAATTTTATCTGATTTCAGGTAGAAATCATTCATCTACACAGCAACTAAGGGAGGTTGCAGTTTAAACTTTACATATTCAAGGAAACTAGGAGTTATTCCAGTATCTCCAAGTTCAGGGAATATGGTAAAGAAAAGTCTAATCCTTGTTTAAAAGTGTTTGCAAAACAAAGATTAGCAGAATCAAGAACATTGTATCAGATGATACAAACTTGTATTGTTTTGGTTGTTACTTTGATTAATACGGTAAACATTAATCAAAGGGTTTAAACTGAAGTTAGGTGATGCTTCGTTTAAATCTGTTTTTAGTAAACGTTGAATAGACACCGTAAAAGTAATTAAGAAATGCTATTAATTTTGTTATTATTACAGAGTGTAATATGGACTATACAAAATTAGTTTCTTTATAGCTTTTATATTTTGCATGTTTTATAATCCAGGAATGAGACTAGTTTCCAGTCTTTCATTCGAAATTTGTCCGTGACAACTTATCGTGGTGGGAACCCGTTAGGGCGTTAAAGTCATTGTGAGCCTCTGGGTAGTTATGATCAGTGGTTGAATAACAGCTACAAGCATTGTAGACCAGGAGTTGCACAGATATTTGATAGAGTAGCAAATATCGGACGTGATCCGCGGTTGAGATTACTTCTTGGATTTTGTCATAAGTAAATCTCACAGTGGTTGTCCCTATCACCTGAGGTATCTGGTTTGATATCATGAGGACTGCTGGATACTTAGTGCGTTCAACCGCTACGCCATAACAGGGTGGCCATAAAGGGCGTAACTAGATTCAGCGGAAGCCGTGGTGTTAAATGTGGATATGCAAGATGGGATTTGCACCTCTTCTCCGAAGAGAGATATTTCTGGGCCCCTTGACTGACTGAATAGACTGATGAAGTGCATGGCCATGCCCAAACGAACTGATATGTTCTTTGTCGTTTACCTATCAGTAGAGGTCGGATAGTCAAGAAACAGAATCTTGAGTATTAAGAGTTGACTTAATCCAGGCTCATACTCACAGATGAAATATCGTGTTGCAAAGGGAAAAACCAAGATATACCCAATTTATGAACAGTTGTTTCATAAATGTTATTTCCTGATGGAAAAGTTTATATCACCTATCTGGGTATAAGAGTGCTTATGACCTGGTTAGCCTAAGGCGGTATTGCCAACTTGCACAAGTGGGAGTCTGTTAGTAATTATGTGGATAAGTTGACAAACCAGTGATTACACATCCAATGTTATAAGTCACTTGAGGGTCACACCTGTGAGGACCTATAAGTCAAACAAGTAAATAATCCCAGTTTGGAGAGATTGAATTTATAATAGTTAATTATAAATCAGTTGGGTAATTTCAGTGAGAAATCTCAAAGTTAAAGGGTTATTAATTAATTATATGGGTTATATATTTATTCAGTAAATAAATATATAAACAGATTAAAATAATTAATTAAGTTGATTAATTATCCAGTTAAATGGAATAAGGAATATTCTTTTCTTGAAGGAAAAGAAAAGAATAATTCCATTGAGATAATCATTAGAGAAATAAGGAAGCTTTATTATATGGAAACTCTTCCATATAAATAAAGGCTTAGGCCTTATTAGTTGATAAGAATTTTCTCATTCAACCAACTAGTTTTTAGAAAAACCCTCTCTCCTCTCTCTTCATAAAATCGGCGCCAACCATATCCGGAAAAACCAGTCGAGTTTTTTTTAACGCCTCGGGATTACATCCAACTAGAAGGAAGTTTGCACGGTCGATCACCGGTGGATGAAACTCAAGCGATCCAGGTAACAATCCTGTTATTTTTGTTAATAATTAAAACAAAACGAACTGTGGATTTTCGGGTTTTTTTTATCCAAAATCGCTTCCGCTATAATCGATCCTGTTTGGTTTGATTTGATAAGCCTCTGATCAGTTGGTCATTAGGTTTATAGTATATCTCAATCTAGTTAGGTTTGAGATTAACAGTGTTTCTCGTATCAGTTTGATTCGGGATCACAGAAAAACCCAACACATCCACCACCACCCACCATTAAAACCACCATCCAACACCACCACCCACCATTAAAACCACCAGTCTACCACCGCAACTGTAACACCCCCATTCCGAAGAAGGGAGGTTACTCTAAACATAAAGAAATGACAAATAAATTTCCAAACACATAGACTCCAATAAATATTTAAAACTCCAAACAACGAGTTTAAAACCTCCAATAACCAAAACAATTCACAAAATACTAAGATCCAAACATAACCTTTGCAAAAGACTCAATCTCTTAACGAAAGAAAAATAAATAGTCTAAAAATGCTAAACTAAGCTAAACCTCTTGATTTATCCCTGAACTTGAGAACCTGATACTCTCGTCACAAGTCCTAGTAGCCCCCTTGATTACCTGCCGTGAGAAACAAAAATAACACGGCAGAGCCAAATGCCCGGTGAGCGGATAACAAAAATAGAAGGCACGTAATTCAAACATATAAAAACCAATCTCAAATATCAGATGATGCGATTACAAATCGTAGAGAATTAACAAATCACGTACACAAACAAAGACATAAGGATAGACTTATCGAGCTCAAATAACGCATACACTTGCATATCAACCGACGTGACAAGTGTCAGACATAGCCACACAGGCCCGTACGCTGGACTGCAGATCCGCACGTACTGATGTGAGATGTGGCGTTGGGCACTACACCAACATTCACCATATAACACATATAACCCAGGGTCGACCCATACGCCTCCTAAAATCATATACTGGTCACACACAAATAGCTCCCACATGAGCACCAAAGGAGACGCCGTGGACTGATCACACCGCCACGGTTAGTGTCACGCCATCGGTGCCACAGTGACGTGCCTATGGTACCCCCATAGGTGGTTGGTAGCTCGACTTATCCGGAGTCAAAATGTCACCACAAATGCGAACGTAATTAAATCACAATTAGGCCCAAAACATATCAAATTTAATGGCCAACCACATATAATGTCACCACAAGTAGCCTTAACAACTTAGAACTCAATTCAAACAATTCTCAATTCAATCACAAGTACCAAAATCATAGTTTTTGGAGATAGAAATCATTCTGGACGATACCGAAAAAGAAAATATACCCTTTTAGAAAACGTGAAATCTCTACCAGTATCGAACGTTAAAAATACATTTTTGTGGCAATAAGATTTTACAAAACGTATGATATCAATAATTTAAATTAGAAGAATGGCGCGCTAAGAAACGAATCGGTCGGTTGCGAATAATTCGAACCAAGTCAAAAGAAAGTTTAAATGCTCATAATCATAAATAAACGATGTCAACCAACCATGAGTGGAAGGAACAAACGGTAAGGACGGTTGACTAATCAAGCATTAATCAACCGGATATATCCATGTATAAACGAAGCAGATAAGCAAAATGAATTAAGATATCCGTAACTTAAGCTTCACACGACTTATCAAATAACAGTCGTCTACTTCTTTATTCCCGACCTAAGATACCCAAAGAAAACTTGTATTAACTTTATTGACGACAAACGAACAAGTTCGATAAAACGGCTATAAAAAGACTTAAACCAAACTAAACTAGTGTCAATCCGTCTCAAACACTAGATATGAGAACAAGACTAATAGCAACATCAAATAATTTCCATCTTGCCTAAGGCCGGTCTCCCATGGCAGCAACAAACTAATATATATTCACATATATATACTCATTTTACATAAGTCGGACGTGAAGATTACTTGACGTATATTTGGCTTCCTTTTTGGGCAGCCTCTCTACACAAACCAACAGCCCAAATAGGCATTAAACACCTCTTAAATGGCCAAAAACGCAGCAGACAACTCGATTGAAGAGTCGAGTCGTTTTGGTCGATTTTTCCGAAAATTGACGCATCTCCTAGCGATTGGATAAAGCCAACAATTTGTAGTTCCGTTAGGCAAAAACTAGAATTACTTTCTAGATGAAAAAGTGCATAACTTGACTCTTTAACAACGCCTAAAACAATCCTTGAAGTTCCGATTCTTCCGGGAGTCTCAGTTCATTTTGGTGTTTAAGAAAAACAGTTGTTTTAATTATTAACTATGAGTTTGAGATGAATTACATTTAATTGGTTGAACCTCGTTTGAGAGGATTTTTGATTTAAAGATTATTGAGTGTGATTGTTAACACCGTTATTTAAAAGTTATCTTTTGGACAAATTTCCGCTGCGATGGTTACTTTTATTCAATTCCGTTAACATTTCGTTAAATACTGTGAAAAAAATGATTTGGGTTGTTACAGGGACAATCCACGAGAAGGTGAGATGTGGAGTGACAAAAAGTACACTCATTGGAGTTTGGCTTCCATTCACCGACAATTTGTCTTCATGCAGGCTTGATACCAACACAATTGTTGTACTTACCAGAATTATTGGTAAACTTACCCCTCCGCTTTGCTGAAGATGGATTGTATAGGACTGTCTCAGCTGGCATATGAGAACGTAGTTGAAGACGAGTTTCCTCGCTTAACAGCTCAGTAATGACATCTTCAAGAGTGGGCAAAGGATGTCTATGAAGAAGAGAGACACGAATATTCTCAAACTTGTCAGTGAGACCCATCAAGATTGTGATGAGGTGTAGTTGGCTAAAATAAGCTTGAAACTTGCGAGCAGTTTCATCATGGATTTGAGGTGCACCGAGGTTCAATTGATCATGAATAGCATGCATATCTGAAATATACAAGCTCACGGACTAATCAGGAAGTTGCCGCTTGTTCTGAAAAGTGGTCCACAGTTGGTACCGGTGAGATAAACCTGTAGACGTATATCGTTTAGCCAAGAAATCCCAGAGTCCCTTGGCAGTGGTATAGCCCAGGAATTGCTGATTGATTTCAGCAGTGGTTGAGGCATTGATGAAGCCCAGGATTTTTGCGTTGTTGATGTCCCACTCATTCGTGCGTTTAGCAAAGTCAACAACATTCTCATTGGTAAGTTGAGTAGGAAAAACAGACTTACCAGTCACATAGGAGTACAAGCCATGAGACTTGAGAAGAATAGTCATATGGTGTTGCCACAAGATGTAGTTGTTCCTATTAAAGACAACTAAAATTGGGTTTGAGTGACTAGGGTTGGATGCCATTACAATAGACTTAGAAAATTACCAGATTTGTGATGAAAAGGGGGCAGAATCGCCAAGATCAGATGTCAAGATCGCCGGGTTGTGAGTATCAGGATCGTGGGTTGTGGATGGCAGGATCGCAGAGGTTTGTGGATGGCAGGATCGCCGGATTTGTGAAGACCCGGTGGTTGGAAAGAGTAATCTGGTTCAATAAAACCCGGTGAGAATCCGGTGGTGGAATCCGGGGTAGATCCGGTGGTAGAGGAATCGCCGGATTTCGAGAAGTAAAACCCGGTGTGAGAGTTTCGATGTCAAAACCCAGTGTTAAAACCCGGTGTCAAATCGGGGAAATCTGATGTGAGGTGGAATGATGGTGTAGGTTGTCCGATGATGAAACCCGGTTCAAAATCCGGTGATGAAAGAAACCCTAAGTTCGAGAGTAAGGTTTCAAACCTGATGCAGTCGGCGGCGATTAAGATGGACAGCAAAGATGAGACGGCTGATAGCGGCCAAAACTACAGCGGTCAATAAGGTGACGGCAGTGATGGTTGGTGAGACGATCGGTGGTTAATGAGGCGATCAAGAGGACAAATCGGCAACGATAGCGGCGATTATGTGGTGGTGTGATTGAGATTCACACGAATAGCGAGCAAGAGAGAAAGAGAGCTACCTAAGGCTCTGATACCATGTTAGATATTAAGCAAGGTTGATGATGAAGATGAAAGCGATAGAGACATGCTGGGAATTGTGCCGTATATCATTGATAAAAAGAAAAGAAAAGGGATAATTTCATGTATGCCCTTAATAAGACTCAAAATATCATATTTGCCCAACTTAAGTTGCAAATCTCATGTATACCCTTATTGAATTAGGTTCAAACAAGAACAAAACCAAATTGCAAGAATGAAGGAACTAACAAAATCACACGTGATTTTGTACATGGACGCCCACTCGCGGCTCACCCACTCGCCTTGTTGGAGCGTGGCCTACATACGTTTTTTCCATCGCAGCACAAAATCACATGTGATTTCCTTGGTTCCTTTGTTCTTGCAAATTGGATTGTTCTTGTATGAACCTCCCTCTACCCTTATTAACTTATCAAAATATCAAATTTACCCAAATGACTATTTTAATTGATTTTTAATCATTTTTAATTATAAAAAACATTCAAATGACTATTATACCCCCCTCTAATAAGACTTAAAATATCATATTTGCCCAACTTAAATTACAAATATCATATATACCCTTAATAACCTATCAAAATATCATATTTACCCAAATGATTATTTTAATCAATTTTAATATTAAAAACACTAAATTTAATTTTAATTTTAAACACTTTGCTTATTCGTTTATTTTATCATCCATTCAAACTTTTTTTTATCATCGTTTTTAACACTTTGCTTATTCATATTTACCCAACTTTCTTTTTATCACCAAATTGACTAAGCAAACCTCTTTTTTTTATATCATCAAAATTCACTAAGTAAACCTCTTTTTTTAATTTCCAAACCTTTTTATTAACCACTAAACCATGGATATAATAAAACCTCAAACAAAAAACATAGGCTACAAATAGTGGTTTAAAAACAAAATCAATACCAACAAAAACCCACTACAACATGGTAGAAGAATTATTCAATAAAATATATTAACATTATAAGGACATCATCTTCTTTTCCATCATGTAAACTCAGAATGGCATTTGGGTAAATTTGATGATGATATAAAAAAAAGTTTTGGCAATTAAAAAAAAGAGGTTTAAATTTGATGATATAAAAAAAGAATAGGCATTTGGGTAATGACATTTTTCTACGGCCGCTAAGTGAATTTGATGATATAAAAAAAAGAATAAGCATTTGGATAATGTCATTTTTCTACAGCCGCTAAGTGAATTTGATGATAAAAAAAGGTTGGGTAAATATGAATAAGCAGAGTGTTTAAAAATGATGATAAAAAAGGTTTGAATGGATGATAAAACAAACGAATAAGCAAAGTGTTTAAATTTAAAATTAAATTTAGTGTTTTTAATATTAAAATTGATTAAAATAATCATTTGGGTAAATATGATATTTTGATAGGTTATTAAGGGTATATATGATATTTGTAATTTAAGTTGGGCAAATATGATATTTTAAGTCTTATTAGAGGGGGGTGGGGGTATAATAGTCATTTGAATGTTTTTTATAATTAAAAATGATTAAAAATTAATTAAAATAGCCATTTGGGTAAATTTGATATTTTGACAAGTTAATAAAGGTATACATGATATTTGCAATTTAAGTTGGGCAAATATGATATTTTGAGTCTTATTAAGGGCATACATGAAATTATCCCAAAAGAAAGGGAATTACACAAAATAATAGGAAAACCTAGGCTACTTATAGAGAGAGTACAATAGAAAGGCCTAAAGCCCATGGACTTATATACAGATAGTCTAAATCTAACATATTGAACCGTTTTATTTGAGGTAGCAATTTATAACATTGTTGTTTGTTTGTTCTTTTTATAGCATATACAAGCAGTAGTCCATTTGGATAAAAATATATGATGCATTGTTTAGTCTATTTTGCTATTATATCAATTTCTTTTCCCTCCCTTCCCTTTCCTTTCGTTTGCTTGATTTTTAAACTCGAGAACAGAGTGTAAAGGCTACTGTTATTAGCTTTTTAAATTTTAAAAGTTAACTTATAAGTTAGTTTAAAATCCATCCAAACATATACAAGCTTATAAGTTAGCTTATTTTTACCGAGAAAAATTATATTTCCTCATACTTTTTTAACCTACCCATCCTCCTACTCATTTCATCATTATTTGACATGTGTAATGTACTTATTCTCTTTCTTCATAAAATTCATAAATTTTAACACTTGTCAAATGATAAAGTAGGTAGGAAGATGGTAGGCTAAAAAGATAGGAGAAAATAGGGTTTGGATCATTACACCCTGTAGTCTATGAATTGACATTTTCTCAATTTCCAAGACACTTTTTATTATAAATAAGTTAATATTTTTATTTTAAAATAACATTTCCAAACTTCTAAATAGTTTTTAATTGTTTATGAAGAGGGGAGTGTTGGTAACAACACCTGAAAAAATATAATCTCTCTTTTACCGAAATAATGCCTAATACGATCGTTAATTCATTATTACAAAATGGAACTCAAAAAGGACAAAAACAAAGAAGTTGTGGGATAGTGAGAGCACGCGCGGGGAAGGGTGAAGTCACGTGAGAGGGTTGCTTTCTTCTATGAAAATGTCTCCTGAACTCACTTGAGAGGGTTGCTTTCTTCTGTGAAGACACTAGTTTTATATGTCAAAACGAAATTAATAATTCATTCATATACATAGTTATATAACATACATGTACGAGTTTAAACAAGAATATAATTATTTTACGAAGACGTAAAAGCATTTTATATCACATGTGATATTGTAATCTATCATATCTGATTAATTAGAGATGTTGATCAACTTTGATAGGGCCGGTCCTGAGAGTTTGGATGCCTATGGCGGAATCATAAAAAAAATGCCCCCAAGTAAAAAGTGTTGTCGTTATCATGCAAAATGTAAACGATTTTTTGTGAGGACTTTTAACCAAATATTCAGGAACGTATGCTTGTCTAACAACAAATCCATTTATAATCCCGACAGACACGACTAAGGAGACATTTACGCAAATACTTACGTGGTAAGCGCCTGTGAGAGTCTACACTAAAATTTAACTTACCATGTAAGATCTAGTTAACGGGAACGACATCGTATACAATGATTTACCTGGTAAGTGTTAACCGGGTAAGAGTTCTCACTCTCACTTACCGGGTACAACTCTCGGTCCTTGCTACCACTCTTACCAAGTAAGCTTCTAGATCTTTGCCATTATATCATCATCAAATTTACCCAAATGCCATTCTGAGTTTACATGATGGAAAAGAAGATGATGTCCTTATAATGTTAATATATTTTATTGAATAATTCTTCTACCATGTTGTAGTGGGTTTTTGTTGGTATTGATTTTGTTTTTAAACCACTATTTACGCAATACTTATTTGATAACTGCTTACCGGATCAATTACTTTACTGAAGTGGTGAAAATCAAACTATTTCCTCGTTTCAAAAGTAAAATCAAACTCACAGTCCATAGAGCTAAAAACAAAACCAAAACCAAAACATTGTGATTGATTTCTACAACATTTTCCTATGGATCAAATGTTGGAACACAAACGGCTATAAGACCTAGAAAGCAAACAATTTCAACATTTTTTTAAACCTTAATTAATCAAGGAACCCTTATGTTGAGTATCCAAGTATAGTTAAAATAGGGGCAGTAGGTCAGCAAGAAAGCAATTCAAACAATTGAAAGTAAACTTTACACGTCAGAAAACAGAACACCTTAACTCGATTTTAAAGAATTTAGGGGAAAACAGATGCAAGAAACCAGCAATCACCACTCCAGTAGTTGATTCCCCAGTCGGCTAGGGCTGAAACAGAGCAACTTGCAATCGATTTAGCAATCTCCAATCAATAGATTCAGAGGAACAAGGGCAGAAAGATGAGAGATTGATTTTTACTTCCGTCTGAGTTGGTCGTGATTGTGAGGGTGAGAAGCGAAGAGAAGTAGAAAAACCAAAGATAAGTTTAGAATTAAAATCTGATGCCCTCATAGCCCTGCTGCCCATGGCCCAAGCCATGATAGCCATGGCCAGGGCCGGGCCTGAACTTTGATGTGCTAGGTCGATTTCTCGCACACCACCAAATCTTTCACGTGTATTATAACATGTGATTGATTGTTCTCGTAAAAGACGATATTCTCATTTGAACTCTTGATTACACACACACACATATGTGTATATGTATATATATATATATAGGGGTGGGTTCAAATGTGAACCACTTTTTGGTTGTGAACGTGAGGACAACCGAGAGCGCGCTTAAAGCCGTCACGTGTCGCGCGCTCGGTTGTCCTCACGTTCACAACCAAAAAGTGGTTCACATTTGAATTTTCCTCTATATATATATATATATACTAGTTAATGGCCCGTGTAATACACGTGCTACTTAAATATATTGTTCTAATTTCTAATAAGAATAAACATTTGTATTATAAAGTTCACAAATACTAACTATATGAGTATTAAATATGACTTACAAAATTGAAATTAAATTTAAATAGATAGTATATAACTATATATATAGTTAGTTAAGAATATAAATTTAAAGTCAACATGTAATAAAATGCAAACAATTTAATTTTTATATATTTTTAATATTTAATAATATGATTAAATTAAAAAAATTTCAATATTAGACTCATTTTGAAGGTATTATAGAGAAGATTATAATAGTGTAATTTATTGAAAAGAAAAACAAAAAAATTTATACATTTCAGTTAATATATATTATTGATGTTAATATGATAAGGATGTAAAGTGAAAAATGAAAAAACTAATGGATAAAAAGTAATTTTATCAAATAATTATAAGGATAGAAAATGTAAATTATAAAGATAATTATGGTATTAAAATAATAAGAATAATTGATGACATCATCATTTGATGATTCTTTTTTAATTGGCCAATCAAATGGCTCAATTTCATAATCATGACATCAGCAAAAACCTTTTTTTAATATATATATAAATATGTGACAAATTGACAACTATTTAAATTTCCTTGTATTTGTTAGTCAGAAATCAAATAGTTTAAGTGAATTGCATTTCGGGTATCTATTTTATGGTTATTTTTCGGTTTTGGTTTCTAAAATACAAGTTAACACCGTTAGACAAAAGTTCTTTAAGTCAGTACGCGCTTCTCACTTGAGGGGAAAGTTTTTCTTTTCTACCATCTTCTTTGCCTACATTGTTCTTTCTTAATTCTATCTAACTGAAGCAAACACATATTCAAACCCCTTAGCATCCACTACCAGAACCGTGCACCGTCGTCATTTTCCACTACTTAGTAACTCTAAACACAAAGTTTATAATTAAGATAAAGCCATAAATCACTCAAAAATTCAAGAAACAAAAAGTCAAGAACATTATGAACAAGTTTATACAAATGAAATCCCTAAATTTAAAAACACAAATGTGTTTTTATTTACAAATCCCAAGAATATCAACAAGTTTGTAAAATCAAAACCCTACATCGAAATTCCAAAAACAGAAACATCCAAACGAATGTGAAGGGGGTCGTTGGGAAAACGTTGTCGAGTTACAATGCTTATCGTAAAGACGGGATAAGGAAAAGATGGGGTCAAGAAGACACAATCTTGTTATTATGGGGGATTCAACGAGAATGGTTAACATAATGGATTTAATAATACTTTATTTTTAATATATAACATATAGTGTATAAGTTAAACTACAAATTTGGTCGCTAGGGTTGTTGAAAATAACACTTTTACTATTAGAATAGAAAAGTTATTGGAGAGGAAGAAAAATTTAGAAAGCTTTACTTTCTATTTTTTATTTTAGAAAAAAGTTTAGTAAAACTGTTACTTAGAGCATCTTCAACAATTTTTCTATAATTATTCTAAATAGATAATGAAATGTCAAAATCTTTAAAACTTTATTTTTTCATCTGCAACAGCTTTCCTATTATAAAGATTCTATCATCACTTATAATATTTTTTTGAACGGCATCATCACTTTTTGAAAACTTTAAAAAATATCAAATTATGTTATTGGTAAAATATATTAAATAATATTTTTCTGTACACTTTTAGAGATTTTAGAGAATTCTCTAAAATTTTCTAATATGTGATGGAAATGTTGTTGGAGTATTTTAGCAAACCAAAACCCATTTTTTTCTATTTTAGCAAAACTGTTGGAGATGCTCTTAAAGATAGCTCTAAAAATGATAAAAGAAAACAAATACGTCGTTCATATGAGGAGACTAGGGGTGGGATTGGGAGGCCCGTTCGAGTGAGTTCTGCAAAGTAAGCAGCGTCAACACCCTGCCAGCCTATTACCCCTTCATAAATTCATGCGCTCATTTTGGTTTATGAGTGGCACGGCTAGCGGCTCTCACCACTTGCTTTGTTTTCCTTACTCATTAGTTTAAGGCAATTATGACATGATATAAAGACTATTGGTAAAGTTTAAGGGACTAAAACCAAATATCATTAACAAAAAGGGTGTTGAGAGGGACACCCCACCCTATATTACCCTACCCTATATAACCATCAAATTACTACATAATAAATGCTTTTTTTTTACTTTTTTTAATTAATGTTTAGCTTTTTTGTCTAACTTCTATGTTCTTTTACTTTAACTATTAATTACATATAAAACTAATTTTGACTATATTCAAAAGTTATTTTTTTCATTTATTTTCCTTAAAATAAAATAAGATTACTTGAATTTAAATAAAATACTACATAAGAAAACATAAGTTTCAGATTATCAATAATAATCTACATTTATATAATCTTTTGAAAAAGGTTTGAGCTTCGTATTTGTGAGTGAGTTATTTGTCGTTAAAAAAAAACAACTAACTATATGAATATAATGTGTAATTTAAAAATAAAATAATTTTTATATATATTTTTTTGAAAGGCAAAAGGACCAAAAGACAAAGGTTTACGGCAAGGCCATCACCCCCTGCCAAATGACCGCAAGCTTTATTAAGAGACAACTAGCGAGGCGCTAACAAAAGAAAACAAGAGCCAAAAAAACATAACCTACAAAGGGGGACACCCAAAACAAGCACAAAAGAGGAACCCACACAGCCTAAGAAATACTCATCGCCTGGACAGGTGAGTTAATCCAACTATTCAAATCCAAGCTAACCTTTGGCAATCTAAAAGCAATCCACAAGGCGGAAATACACTGAATGCTCGAGAAGATATCCTCGTCTTTAAATTTCTCCTTTCTGTCCTCTTGTGCATGTACAATCCAAGCTAACCTTAGGCGATGATAATTTTTATATGGGTTAAGTACATGAGAGTGTATCGAACTTGTCACGTTTTATCATTGTATGTACTTAACTTTAAAACTTACCGATTAATGTACCGAACTTGCTAAAATTGCCATTTAATGTATTTCATGACAAGTTGGATACATTAAATGGTAGGTTTTTTATAAAGTTGAATACATACAATGACAATTTTAGCAAGTTCGATACATTAATCGATAAATTTTAAAGTTGAATACATACAATGATAAAACGTGACAAGTTCGATACACTCCCATGTACTTAACCCTTTTTATATTATCATCTTGAAAGGAAGAATTTTGAAAGTTTTGTAATTAAGAGATAAATAAAAATCGATGGTTAACATTGGGTTTGTAAGAATTTCATGGTTTGTATTTGATACTTCCCCTAGAGGTCGTATCCATTACAAACCATGAGATTCCTACAAACTATGCAAATCAATCTCAACCATACAAGTATATGATATTTAATAACATGATTAAATTAAAAAATATTCAATAGTTGGTTCATTGCAAAGGTATCGACAAAAAAGATGGTATAACTTGTAAAAGGTAGAAATGTTTTTCTAATGCATTTTAGTTTATATACATTATTTATGTCTGGGTTTAGTTCCTAAAAGTGTATCCAACTTGTCACGGAAAGTTATTATATGTATTGAACTTCTATTTTTCCATTGTATGTATCAAACATATCAAAACTATCATTTAATATAGGGTTTAGTTCACGAAAGTGTATCCAACTTGTCACGAAAAATTATTGTATGTACTGTACTTCCATTTTTACCATTTGGCGTATCAAACTATCAAAACCTACCATTTAATGTATTTCATGACAAGTTTGAGGTGCTGTTTGTTTTTACAACTTATCACTTTTTAAACACTTTTTAAAAGCAAATCACTTTTTCGGTCAGATAATTTTTCAATAAGTCCGTTTGTTTTTTTTCCAATAAGTGGCACTTATCACCTAATATCCTCTTACCCAAAAAGTGGAAACCTAATCACTTTTTCTTTTCATCCCTTCCTAAACCCATCGGATACCCGTAACAAGTTTTCGAATTTTTATCACTCGATTCGTCGGTTTGGATCGATGAATTCAAGCTCCCCAAGTCCCCATGATGCTATCTATCAATCTCTCTATGATTTTGAGTATTGTAGTTTCATACTTCTCTATGCTTAATCTGCTTCCAAATCTCGTTATGATTTTGAGTGTTGTAGTTTCAGGCTTCCAAATCCTCCTAAATGCTTGATAATTTTATGATTCCTTATTGCTGTTTTTTTTGGGTGTTTATGATCTTGAATTTATAAATATTTGGGTAATTGGGTGTTTATAAAGCTCGTTAAGCTGGGTAATTTTGTGTTTATAAAGCTCATTAAACTGGGTAATTTTGCTCATTAAGCATAAGTGAATAAGCTCGTTAAGGCGGGTATTTTTTTTGGGTAATATTAGAATAGTTGAATTCAGTATGCACCATTTTATGTGACCAATGAACTAATGATTTTATCAAAACAGTACCAACATATTCAGATTCAGATGTTTGACAGTTTACAAAAACAAACAGTCTTTTTAGAAACAGATTCAGTCTTCAGCACCACCACTTAATAAACATAAGTGGAAACAGATTCAGTCTTCAGCACCACTTAAAAAACAAACAACACCTGATACACTTTCATGACAAGTTTGATACATTAAATGATGGGTTTTGATATAGTTGGATACATACAATAACTATTTCTTAAACTTTGATATGCCAAATGGTAAAAATTGAAGTACAATACATACAATAACTTTTTGTGACAAGTTGAATACACTTTCGTGAAATAAACCCTTTAATACATCCAATTTTATCAAAACCTACCATGAAAGTGTATCCAACTTGTCACAAAAGTGTATCCAACTTTTAACTAAATACATCAAATGGTAGGTTTTTATAAGTTTGATACATACAATAGAAAAAATCAAAGTCCAATATATACAATAACTTTTCGTGACAAGTTGAATACACTCCCGTGAAATAAACCCTTTATGTTCATATGATAAGACTTAGGTTTTCTTCGACAAACTAGCTCATATGTGACATATTTTATGTTACAACTTTTTTAAGACTATTTTTTTTTTTTGTAAAACATCCAATAATAAGTTAAAAACAACTTTTTTAAGACTTTTTAAAAACCTATGATTCAATATCTATAAGTTAATTTTTTTATTTTATTATATACAAGCAAATTGTATGCTAATATACACATTATTGAAATTTATAAAGTTATATAATAAACAATATGTTATTTCTTATAAGTAACAAGTAATGATGATTTCTTAATTAAATATAAACATATATATTTTTATCCAACAATCTATATATATTGGATATTCGGTTTTCTGGGTAGTATACTAGTGTTACCATTATTTCAGGCTTATGAGCTTATTGAAATACATTAATTTTAGAGTAAAATACATTTTTGGTCCCTGTGGTTTGACAAAAGTCTCACTTTTGGTCCTTACAATTTAAAAAATACACTTTCGCCACTACAATATGCATTTTCATCCAATTTTGGTCCCTGAGGCCATACGCCGTTAAACCACAGCCGTTAGGCCACTTCACGTGCCCCCCACGTGGGGGCATTTTCGTCTTTTCACTTTTTCCCTCTATATCTACTTTATAGCATTTTTGTCCTTTTCCTTTATATAACCATATATAACCCTTGTCATCCTTTTCCCTTCTCATTTATTTACCCTACGTAGATAATCCCCAAATCAGATTAAAACCCTTATTTTGACTGATCGCGACTCTGTCAAGAAATCCGTCTACCAATGTGGAGGATTAGGGGAGTGTATGAAGATTTAGATATTGAAGATCTTTATAGTAATAGTAAGTAACTTGTTGATGTTTTTTAAATTTTTTGATGTTGAATGATGTTTATAGTTGTTGTCATTGTATAAAATTCCATATTTGACATTTGCTTTTGATTTTGCAGAGCATTACCTCGAACTGTTTACATTGAAGATACATCATGGTGGGTTGTTTACAAAGCGACCTGGAAGGCAGTATATACAAGGCAAGATCAGCTATGTTGATTTGGTAGATGGTGATGAGCTAAGTGTGCATGAGATTAATGCAATGGTGAAGGAACTTGGATACACTGGTAAATATCCCATGTATTACCATTTTCTTACCCCTGATTGTAATCTAGATGTTGGACTTAGAGCCTTAGGTAATGATCAAGATGTGTTGAACTTGATGAAGTACACATTAACTACCAAGGTCATTGAGGTATATACAGAGCAAATTATCACAACTGTTTCTACCTACAACAAGTCACCAGGTGGACCAAAGGTTGTGATTGAGGAACTTCCTGATGAAAATGTTGTCATTCCTGAGTCAACAATGAAGTCTAAGAAACAAGGAAGTAGCTCATGCAAAAAGAGGTTAGCTTTGGAATGGATTGGGACAGAGGAATATACACCAAGGGTTGATGAGGTAGTTAGTGATAGAGAGGCAGAAAGAGAGGTTGACACTAACTTGGGACAAGAATCTGGGCATGATGAAGACTTTGATCCATTTTGGGGTTTAGGGGGTGAAAGAAGTTTAGGGGATGAACCTGTGAAAGAACCAAGTATGGGGGATGAACCTGTGAAAGAACCAAGTTTGGGAAAAGGTCCTATTTTAGAAGATGACAATGATGATGATTCAGATTACATGGAAGAGGAAATGGCTGAGGTTGATGTAGACATGTCAAACTTTAGTTCCATCATAGATTGGAATGTTGAATGGTTGGGCAGCAAGGAGGAGTTAGTTGAGGATAAGAGTTTTGAAGAAGATGATCAGTTTGAAGCTGATGCATTTTACAGTACAGATGACTCAGACTTAGAGGGTCCTAGGAAGGATAAGCTAAGAGAAGTAAGAAAAGAGCATCAAGATCTAGAAGTGAGTATACACTTTTATGTTGGGCAGAGTTTAGGAAATAAAAAGGAGATTAAAGAGAGGGTTGCCAAACATTCAATTGAAACAAGGAGAGATCTTTCAATATTAAAGAATGACAGTGTTAGGATGAGGGTTATATGCAGGGGTAAGGTTCCAATATGCAATGAAAGAGATAATGAAAGTAGCCAGTCAAATTCCAAACAGTCAAAGTCAACAACCAAAAAAGATGAGGGACCCATCTGCCCTTGGGTTCTACATGTGTCTACTAGTGGTGAGGACAAAACATGGGTTGTCAAAACCTACAATGACGTCCATAAATGCCTTCAAAGTAGAAAAATAAGACAGTGCACATCTTCATTTCTCTCAACACAAATGGAGGGAACAATTGCCCCTAACCCAAATATCCCCATTGGAGCCCTAAAGGAACAACTTCAAGGCAAGCTTCAATTGCAACTTTCCAGGCAGAAGATATTTAGGGCAAAGGCAAAAGCTATGGAAAGACTTCAAGGCACTTATACTGCCCAATACCCTTTATTGAGAGACTATGTTCTTGAGCTAAAGAAGACAAATCCAGGTACAACAGTGAAGCTTGAGGTTGAACCTCAACCATTAAGTGACTCAACAGATAGACAGTTCAAAAGGATTTATGTATGTCTTGGTCCACTGAAGAAAGGGTTCAAAGCCATTGGCAGGGAGTTGTTGGGTCTAGATGGGGCTTTCATGAAAGGTCCTTATCCTGGTCAGATCTTGAGTGCTGTAGGAATAGATCCAAACATTGGGACTTATCCACTTGCTTATGCAATTGTAGAGGCTGAAACAAAAGATTCATGGAGTTGGTTTCTGGAATACTTGAAAGATGACTTGGAGTTACATACAAACTCTAACTTTACCTTCATTTCTGAAAGGCAGAAGGTATTGATTTACTTTAAGTGTTAACCATTTTCTTATTATAGATCTATGGAGTTGTGTTAAGCATATTCTTATTTTGCAGGGTATCATACCAGCAGTTGCTAAGGTGTTTCCAAGTGCAGAGCACAGGTTTTGCTTGAGGCACATACATGAGAATATGAAGAAAACATGGAAAGGAAAGGAGTACAAAGATCTGTTGTGGAAAACTGCTACAGCCACTACTGTTAACCAATTTGGTAGATGCATGACTCAGATGAGGACTTTAAACAGAGAGGCACATGATTGGTTGAAAGAAATCCCACCTCATACATGGAGTAGATCACACTTTACAGGTAAATTCTTATAGCTTCACGATTGGTTAAACCTCCAATTGAGTAAAGTGTTTTTCTGTTACTAATTCTTATAGCTTCATGTGTTGTGAATTAAGATATACCCTGTTTTGTATGTGCACAGGTAGAGCACATTCTGATGTTGTCTTGAACAACATGTGTGAAGTCTTTAATAGACAACTCATTGATGGAAGAGACAAGCCTATAATCATGTGCCTAGAGTATGTTAGGGAGTACTTGATGAAAAGGATTGTGAATGTGAAGAAGGTGATTGCCAAAAGTGAAGGAATCCTAACTCCCACAGCAACAAAGCTCTTGGATGAAGTGAAGTCACAAGCTTGTGGATATACAGTGTTATGGAGTGGAGGGCCCAAGTATCAAGTCAATGGTCCCTGGAATGAACAATGTGTTGTCAATCCTTCTGAGAAGGATTGCACTTGTAGGAAATGGGAGTTAACAGGCATTCCCAGTATGCATGCTGTGGCTTGTATATGGTTCATGCAGGCAAATGGAGAGGGTGTTGACATACCAGAGAGGTGGGTGCATAAGTGTTACTGGTTGAGTACATGGAAGAAGGTGTATTCATTCCACATTGACCCAATCAGTGGTAGAGAACATTGGCCTCATGCAGATTATGACACTACTGTTACTGCACCTACACATCACACTCAAATTGGCAGGCCAAAAAAGAAGAGAAGAAAGAGTGCAGAAGAAATAAGCCAACCCATTGTGTCTGGATCAAAGCTGCTAAGGCGTGGGAAGACTGTGACTTGCAAGAAGTGCAACAAAAGAGGTCATAACTCAAGGTCATGCAAAGGACAAGAAGTTAGAGGCTGAACAGTTGTTGGGTATTTAGTTTGGGTAAAGTTTGGTTTGGTTGTTATTTTGGTAAACTTTGAACCCTGTTTATTTTGGTAAGCTTTGAACACTTGTGGTTTTGGTTGTTTTGGGTTGGTTTACTAGTGCTTTTGGAACTGATATTTGCAAAACAGTGGTAGTATTAATGTAGCCTTTTGGTAGTGTTGGTTGGTAATATTAATGCTCTAGAAGATAAGAGAAGGCCGGACATCATTCCTGATCATGTGGTGATAAAAGGGGATTTTGGGTTCATGGAAGAACACAACATAACAACCAACTCTTGGGTGAAGTTCAGGCTCTGTCAGATAGCATACAATAAGCCATTGTTCGGCAACTACCATGTGGTGTTCCATGTGAAGAAAACCACTTAATGGTTATGTGGATTGGTTTAGTTTGTCTTTTGTATGTCTTATGTGTGTTGGTTTAGTATGTCTTTTGTATGTCTTTTGTTTTAAGTACTGCTTATGCTTCTTATTCCATGTTTCTATGTAATGCTTAATGAAATTTTCTATGTAATGGTTAATGTCTTAATGAAATGGTTATTATCTTAATGAAATGGTTAATGGCTTAATGAAATGGTTAGTGGCTTAATGAAATGGTTAGTGGCTTAATGAAATGGTTAGTGGCTTAATGAAATGGTTAATGGCTTAATGAAAATGATAAGCTAGCTTAGTGAAAGTGCAATTTGCTTAATGAGATTGCAACTTGCTTAATGAAATTGCTTAATGAAGTAGTCTACTAAACTATGTTTATTAAGTCAAACATTAAGTCCAAACCATACAACTCTGTTTTCCATTAATACAACAAACCCAAATACAACTTTTTTTCCATTAAAGTCCAAACCATACAACTCTGTTTTCCATTAAATTCCAAACCAAACTACAACTCTGTTTTTCCAAACCTTGACCAAAATACATCCAAAAACTAGTCTACTACACTACCAAAAAAATAAAAAAATTAAGAAAAGCATCCAACTACTGATAAACATCAGCTTCCACCTACGTGCTTCAATTATCTTGTCACTTAATTTGGCTTCAAAAAGGTTCTTGCTCCTCAATAACCTAGGAATAACTTGCATAGAACGTGGACACATTGGTTTGTCTAGCCATCGAACAAACCCACAATTCGTAGCCTGCAAAATTAAAATTGAGGAAAATTAGGGTTCTTACTGCTTTTAGGATATGAAAAATTAAGAAAAAATTAGGGTTCTTACTGGGTTTGAACAACAATAGAACCTTCGACCTGGGTTATTGTTAGTCCACGAAGTTCGCACAGTCGTATGGTAGCCACAATCACAGAGCACCATGGATGAAGCTTGTTATCTTGTTTTTTACTGAAGAAGAAGATACAGAAGAGAGAAAATCGAGGATAGAGAGAGAAAAGTCAAAGTAAAGACTTGGGTGTGGGTTTGCAACGGTTATAAAGGGAAAAAGTGAAAAGACGAAAATGCCCCCACGTGGGGGGCACGTGAAGTGGCCTAACGGCTGTGGTTTAACGGCGTATGGCCTCAGGGACCAAAATTAAACGAAAATGCATATTGTAGTGGCGAAAGTGTATTTTTTAAATTGTAGGGACCAAAAGTGAGACTTTTGTCAAACCACAGGGACCAAAAATGTATTTTACTCTTAATTTTATTAGTATTTATTAATAAAAAGGAAAAGAAAAAAAGAGAATAATATTAGAGAGAGAGGGTAAAGAGAAAGAGAAATAATTAAATGATAACACAAACTTTTAGGTATTAATTACTATAAGATAGAATATCTTGATCTATAGGATGGGTGTACGAATGTAATAGATTTTGAAATGGAAATCGGTCAACAATTAAAATTGTTTTATATACTTTTTGCGGGTTTCATGGGAGTCACGTGATAGAAGACATTTTCTGCCGTATAACTATAAATTAATCTCATTTATTCTTCCAAATGGCGTCAAAACAAACAGGTTTAAAATTTTTAAGGTTTATTCGTCTTGTCCTTGGAGAAAATCACGTGGGCTGCATCTATCCAAGACCATGGAGAATGGTTGCCTCACGTGATGTATGGATCTAAATGATTCGACCTTCAATCACCCTACTTAAGTCTTAAGCTTAAGTTTTAATTTGATGATTCTTGAAATCTAGATTGATTTCTAATATAAAATAAAAACTCTTTTAATTTAATGAATCGGGCTTTATATATAATGTTTATGTTTGATTCAGCTTGTTCAAAAACTCGATTAAGTTTTTCGACTTGAGTCAAGGTATTCCATCATACTTTTTGTCGAGCTAAACATGCTCATATTCACAAATCATTCAACTTAATATAAAACTACTGAGTTCGAGTTAATGAACGTGTTAATCTATCACGAGTTTGAACCTATAGACGAGCATCAAACTCAAGTTCGATAATTCGAAAACATTTGAGCTCGAAATTTAGGTTGTGTTTGATAAAGTACTAGCTAATAAGCGAGCTGGTAGCTGACACGCTAGCTTATGAATAAATTATGTTTGATAAAAACTAGGTAAAATGACAAAAAAATGATATATTGAGGTATAATAATTAATATTCATTAAAGTAAAAATGAAAAAACCTACAAAATGCTCCTTAGACACTACTCTCGCTAAGTGTTTCAATAAACTAGTTCATCCAAATATGTAACCATCCTTAATGGTCTACCCGATGGCATTGGGTAAGCCATCAAATCATTCGGATTGATCGGCTACACCGATGTGTGGCCTTCGGGTTGACTGGCTTCAGCTTTGCCATGCCGATGGTGAACAACCGCCCACCCCAACCCACCCTACCCCCTCATCCCTCCCCCCCCCCCCCCCCCCTTGCGTTCTTTCTCTCTCTTTTTTCTCTATATCTCTCCCTTGTTTTCCATGGGTAAACCATTGTGGATGATTTGAGTTAGTTTGGATAAAGTAGTGAAAAACCGATGTGACGATTGAGTTCATTGGGTAAATAGTGTACCATTACGGATGGTCTTATAAACTAGTTTATTTTTGTCGAACACAGCGTTAATAAATCAAATACTATGGTGGAAATTAGGGGTGTTAAAGATCGAGAGTCAAACTCAAGTATTAATATATATATTTGACTCAAATTCGATATCCATTTTTCTAAGTTCATCCAAACCACCTACCTCACCACCACCATTCCCTAGACGTTTTAAAAATCTTAAAACCCCCAAAACCCCCCATTTTCTTTTCTCCTTGTGCAATTCATACACTTTTGTGCTCTAATTGTTTACAAAGAAGAAGATCATATCATTATCTCCTGGAAAAGCAAAACCATCCACAATTAATTTTCAGGTAATTAAACTGATCACACTTCTGCTATCATACAGTACTGTTTAGTCAATTAATTAATTCATATTCATATCTTTAAATTTATTTTTACAGATTAATTCCTCCCCTTTCAACTTTCACCTATATATATGTGGGTTAACTCATCCTTGAAGAAATAGAAATACATGCAATTTTCTTTGATATTAATCCAAAGCATGCATGGAGTCTTTCTTTTAGTCACTAGATATTTAAAGTATTACATGAATTTGGTTTGTGTTGTAAAAATAAATAAATTAAGAAGCATCTGCCTCTGGTTCTGAAATGAAGTCTAATATTTGTAGCTTCTGAAATAAGCCCAGCCCAGTAGTTAAGACGATAATGATGATATTTTAATCAACTAACTATGTCCTGATACTTTGATTCATGTGGTAAATGTTGGCAGAAGTAACATCTTTTGGAAAAATGGCGGAATTTGCATCTGCAATCGTTGGTCCTGTTGTTGACTCTTTACTGGTTCCTGTGAAAAAGCACCTGGGCTACCTCTTTTTATCCACAGGATATCTAAGGAAGCTGGATGCTGGAACGAAGCAATTGGAGGGTACAAGCGTTGATGTCAAAAGCCACAAGGACAGAAACGATATCAACACTCTAGAGATACCTTCTCGCGTACCAGATTGGTTGGAAGATGTCGCAAAGATCAAGACTAATTCCGAAACCATCTTAAGCAATGGAAACGGAGGAGGTGGATGTTTCAACATAAAAGCAAGGTACCAAATGGGAAGAAAGGCCTGGAAGACCACTCAAGAGATCCAACGTCTTCTTCAAGAAGGCCTTGCTTTCACTTGGACGGATGCCCAAAAGCCTCTCGGAAGAGTCTACACTACAAGGGCTTCCACTTCTGCACCATCATCATCATCATCATCATCATCACGTGGTGATGGTATTGGAGAAGACTTCAAGTCGAGAGCTACGACATTTGATGATGCTTTGGATCACCTTCAACAGGATCAAAAGACACAGATGATAGCCCTCTGCGGAATGGGTGGCGTGGGAAAAACCACGATGATGTTACAATTGAAAAAGGTTGCACAAGAGAAGAAGATGTTTGATTGGATTGTGAAGGTTGTTATTGGGAACCAACCTAATTGGCATTCTATTCAGCAAGCTATGGCAGAGAACCTAGGAAATCCTCTAACTGAAGAGACTGAAACAACAAGGGCAAATCGTCTTCGTACAAGATTTGAGGAAACTCTGAAGAAAAGTGAAAAAGGAATTCTGGTGATTCTGGATGATGTATGGGAGAAGGTTAAACTCAAAGATATTGGGCTAAGTCCATTGCCAAATCGTGTCAAGCTGTTTCTCACATCACGATATGAGAATATTTGCAAAACAATTGCAGTTCATGAAGGTAATCTAGATCTTAAAGTACTTAGAGTTGAGGTCTTGGAGCAGACAGAAGCACTTAAATTCTTTTGTCAAATCACAAAGATCTCAGAGGAATCTGATCGGGAGCTCTACCAAATAGGAGGTGAAATTGTCAAAAAATGTAGTTGTCTGCCCCTTGCTATCAAGCTCATTGCTCCTACCCTGATATCTGAAGAAAAGTCTATATGGAAAGATAGACTAATGTGTTTGAGAAACAACGATCTTGATCAAGATGTTCATGAAGTTATACAAATAAGCTACGACTGTCTAAAAGACCAGGAGGACAAAGAGATTTTTCTGCTTTGTGGCTTGTTTCCAGAGGACTCTAATATTCCAATCGAGGATCTCACAAGATATGCATGGGGACTAAAATTGCTAAAAAGAGTTTCAACCGTGGAAGATGGTAGAAACAGGATAAAAAGACGTGTGAGCAATCTCAAAAAAGCCAACTTGTTGATCGATGGTGATTTTCCTGGGTGCGTCAAAATGCACGATCTTGTACTTGCCTTTGTGCTAGCTACCGTAGAAACAGGTGATCATGCCTCCTTTATTAACCATTCAGATTCATCAGAATGGAGTGGTGAAGACATAAAGGAGTCTTGCGAAAGACTTGCAATAACATGCAAGGGGATGGCTAAGTTTCCTGAAGGCTTTTTTAAGTGTCCAAACCTCTCACTTTTGAAACTTATGCACGGAGATGATTCGTTCAAGTTTCCTCAAGGCTTCTATGAAAATACAGAAAATCTTCGAGTGATAGCGTATGAAATGATGCAATATCCATTGCTTCCTAGATCACTCCAATCATGTTCCACCAACCTTCGAACGCTCTGTCTCCATGAATGCTCGTTGATGTTTGATATCTCTTTTATTGGAGATCTTTCGAATCTAGAAATACTCAGCCTTATTAAATGTAGAATTCGAAAGTTGCCTTTAGCAATTGGAAAATTGAAGAAGCTAAAGGTACTAGATTTGACAGGATGTCTTCATCTCTTTTGATGATGGTGTCTTGAAAAATTTGGTAAAACTTGAAGAGCTTTATATGATATGTTATAGTAGGAAGGCCATTAGGTTCACAGATGCCAATGTTGATGAATTAGTAGGGTGTTCAAAAAACCTTATTGCTTTAGAAATTGAGTTCAATGCTCTTCCCAAGAATATGTCATTTAAGAAACTCGAAAAATTCAAGATTTGTTTTGGATGTTATTTGGGTGAATATGGTGACCAAGAGAAGTACTCGTTCGAAAACACGTTGAGGTTAGTCACTAACAAATCTGAACTTTCAAGCTCTAGGATGTATGAGTTGTTTGAAAAAACAAAGGTGCTCTATTTACAAGCAGATGGAATAAATGATCTTGGAGATGGTTTAGTGGAGTCCGTAGATCATCATCGATTCTTATATAGCAATTTAAGAGTCCTTGATATTGTTAAATGTACAAAATTGACATACCTATTCACAGCTCATGTGGCAAATGGTCTCAAGAATCTTGAGCAGCTCAACGTTTCCTCGTGCCCAGTTCTAGTAACAATCATAGATGGTGAGAGTAGCAGAGCTGAGGCGATTAAATTTCAAGCATTGAAGTTTTTATCTTTGAGTAAGCTTCCAAAGCTAACGAGTTTGTGCAATGTAGTCAATGTAATTGAGCTACCACAACTCATGGAGTTGCAACTTGATGACCTTCCAAAATTCACGAGCATTTATCCCAAGAATAAGTTGTCAACTGCTGTGTCGAGTGATCTTTCCAAAAGGCGATCTTTCTTGAATGAAGAGGTAAATATGTTTTAAGTTGATAAAATTCTCACTCTTTTCATTTAAATGTTTCAAAAAAGGTTGTATTCAAGTTGTGTTCTAGTTTCCCTTTGCCAAAAAGATATTTGTAGTTTTATTGCATGATTTATTATTTGAATGGGGCAACTTATGGATCATCAAAGCTTAATTGTTTTGCAGGTTGTATTCTTGAAGTTAGAGAAATTGCATATATATAATATGGAGAATTTGAAGGAGATATGGCCTAGTAGTGAAGAAGTTAACATTTGCATCTTGAGAGATATTACAGTGAAGGGATGTGACAATCTTGTGAATTTGTTTCCGAGCAATCCAATGTCTTGGTTGCATCATCTAGAAGTACTTGAGGTTGAAAGTTGTGGTTCACTTGAAGTGTTATTCAACATTGACTTTGGATGTGTTGGTAAAACAAAGGAAGTTAGCAGCTTGAGAATCATTAAAGCGTGTAATTTAGGGAAGCTAACAGAACTGGTGAGGGTAGAAGGTGTAATAGATACCTCTAGTTTATTCATCCATATCCATGGCTTTGAAGCTGTTGAAACGTTAAAGATAAAAGGATGTAAGAGGTTTAGAAATGTATTAACACCTACCACTTTCAATATTGGTATGAGAGCACTTACAGACGTTCATATAGAAGATTGTGGAGAAAGTTGGAGAAGTAATGAATTGGGTAAGAGTACTGACGAAGAGCAAGAGGTATGTATGGTTTTTGAGTTTTATTTAATCAACTTTAGCTTATTACTTATATTAGTTACTAACTTCTTGATTGAAAATATTTCACTTCTTAATTTGTATATTTAAACTAATCAACATATATAAATGCTTTCCATTTCTTTTTCTTTTGTTGCATGGAACCTACTATTGCAATCCAGTTTTATTGGATGCATGGAAATTACTAATTACATTTGTTGTTGGGATATACATGCAGATTAATCGTGTCATGTCCAATGAAGAGATATCAAAAGTTGTCAGTGATACGATTTCTAATGCTGTAGTTCCGTCGTATCTCATTCACACCTCTTTTCATTACATTTCTACACTTTTTGTAAGGAATGATAAAAGAGCAGAGACGGTGTTTGAGATAGAAAGTCCAAGTAGTAGAGGGTTAGCAACAACTCATAATACTCAACAACCACCGCTATTTCCAAACCTCGAGTATTTGAAATTAAGACATATGGAGTGCATGAGTCATGTGTGGAAGTGTAATTGGAGCACATTCTTAGCTCTTCATAAACAACAACCACAAGGAGGCTCCTCCTCATTCCACAACCTCACAACCATACAACTTCGGGATTGTAAAAAAGTGAAGTACTTGTTTTCACCTCTGATGGCAAAACTTCTCTCCAATCTAAAGAACATTGACATCCGTAGATGTGATGTTATTGAAGAAGTTGTTTCAAACAGAGATGATGAAGTGGTTGTATCTACTACATCTACCAACCAAACCACCAATTTGCTATTTCATCTTGATTTGCTCTGTCTCAAATACCTACCAAATATCAAGTGTATTGGTGGTGGTGGTGCCAAGACCTGGAGTACTAAGGAAACATCTTTCAATAATATCACAGCCGATCAATTCAAGGTGCGTTACTCAATAATTACTATATGCTTATATTTGTCAGGAAAAAAACATTCTCCTCCATATATAGATGATGTTGCGTTTTTATGATAAAGTCATGTCTTGTTTTAGTGGCAAGGTGTTCTCCCTTAGGTGTTCGAATCCCACTAACCTCTTTTAAACTTTTTAATTTTATTATTATATTAACAATTTGGGTCCCTATGGTTTGTTTAAAAAAGTTATATTTTACCCTCCTTAAACTAATAATAAATTTCATATTTCATTTTACATTTCAGTCATATTAACACATATATTCGTAGTTTCGTACATTGAATAAAATATATTAAAAAAGTACATTTTAATTTTAACAAATTATACCATTATAATCGTATCGTCGATAGCTTCGAAATGAACCTAATATTGAATATTCTTTGATCGAATTATCTTATTATATACCATATATACTACTGTTATATATGGATTTTTAAAGTAACATATAATCGTATATTAAGTAAAATACGTTAAAAAAACTTTCAATACACGCACATCCATCATAACCCGCAGCAACGCGCGACATTCACCAAAAAATATTTGATTAAATTACATATTTGGTCATTATAGTAGACTATTTTTTATATTTTGTATTCTCAAATTAAATAATTCACATTTTTTACTTCTTACTTTATTTATTTTATCAATGCATTTTGTTTCATTAATTAATCATAAACTATTGTAACTTTTATAAAAAAAAAATAATCCAATAATTTAACTATTGATAACTACATAATATTTTTTCCAAAGCTCTAGGTTCAAATCGCTTAAAATTAATATTTTTATTTATTCTATCTTACTAACAACCGTAAATAACAACAATCATGACATCGCTTTTTTGATGTATAGAAAATTGTTGAACATTTAAATAGTTGTATGAGTTCATACTACTCTTAGTTTGTTTTGACGTAAATTACATAAGTAATCTTATATAACAATCTTTTGTATGGCTTTATTAAACCAAAAGTTTTGGATTAGTAGACCCGCTGCAACGCGCAAGTTATCCCACTCGTTATTTTTAATGTCCATTTTTTTGTTCTTAGCAAAACTAAATGATATTTTTATAAGTTTATTTTTATCACTTATTTGAAAAGACAACAGAGATAACATCGTTTCATCATTCTCATTTCGTTCTTTCTTTGATTAAATTTATACTTGACTTTTCTAGTATTTTTTTTATTTTATTTTTTGGTTTTTGAAAGATTATAACTTGCTATTTTTATTTCCCTTGAGTTATAATCATTTTTAAATGTTTTGTGTATGGATAAATTTGGTTAAATCAGTCAATCAGACGCAAATTTTATCCTTTTAATTTAGTTATATATACATGTATTTGTATTTCCAAAAATATGAAATTGTAATCGATGGAACTAATTAATTTTTCTCAATTCTATTCAAATTTAGTTTTTTTCATCCAACTTCGCCTAAAATCCAACAACCAATGTGTGGATCCCAAAAACTAGAATCATGCAATAAACATTAAAGAAGAATGTGTAGCAATTATAAGATGTCTTGGATAAATATCAAAAAGATTTCATCAAGTGTATTGAATATTGAAAAGACAAGGAATGTTAGTGATAATGAAGTTGGCATGCAAGAAATTTACAACCCTAGGAAATCGTATGTTTAAATACAAAATAGACAAAGTCAAAGGGCCCCTACAAGTTCTAAACAAAATATATATATCATAAATAAGTAACTTAGGTGTTATGTGTTGTCCTCTAGTGAGCTGGAAGCAATATTATCTTGCCTATATATGTATCTAGATGCAGTTTACACTTTCAGTTCATTTAGGCTTATCCATATTCACTTCTCCTTAAATCTCTATTTAATTCATTTTTTAAATTTATATGTTACATTTATTACCATTATAATTAAGTATGTAGTTTACTTTAATTCTTTGTTTTTTTCATTTTTCATTTTAGGTTTTCTATGTCTTTTATTTTTTACAAGTTATATCATTATAATCGTTTCATCAATACATATAAAATGAGTTAATATGGAATATTTATCGATTTAATTTGTTGTGAGTTTGAAAACACCATCATCGAGCCAATATTTTTCATTTTTTGACCCATTGATCTTGAATTTTATACATATGATATGCGACTTAGAAACTCGTAAAACCATAAAGTTGAAATCGAGTGATAGAAAATAAAACTAACACGAAACAATATTAATTATTGAAGTACTCAATACTTTAAGATGTTTTGGACCGCATCGCATACGCATCTAGTTGGATAATAAATGGAAGAGAGGCCCACGATTGGATACAACAAATGCATATAAATTTCAGCCCAACACAATCATGTCATGATTTGTCTTAGGGGGCTTTTACCAAATAATAGCCCAGTAACTACTTACCGGTAAAATTCAACACTATCATTTACTTAGAGAGTGTTTGGGATTGCTTTTTAAGGTCAAAAAGTGTTTTTGGCCAAAAATGCTTATTGACTTATGGTGGTGGAAAAATGAGTTTTTAAAAAAGTGTTTGGATTAGCTTTTGTGGTGGTAAAAGCAAATAACTCAATAAGTTTTTTTTTTCTGAAAAGCAATAAGTCAATAAGTTGTTTTTAAGAGGGTGTTTGGCTTAGCTTATCAGCTTTTTGAGAAGGGTTTGTGACAAATAAGTCAAAAAACACTTTTCAAATCAAAATGTCACAAATTGTGACTTCTTGATAATCACATTTGCACCCTTGCCAAAAAGCACTTTGAAAAGTGCTTTTGGGTCTATTTGAACAAGCTTATTGACTTATTGGCTTGTTGATAGTTTTGAAAAGCAATCCAAACACCCTCTTTACTTCACCAAAACGATTTCGTATGCAACAATTTACCGCCAATAAGTCAATAAGCAGTTTTGAAAAGCAATGCAAACACCCTCTTTACTTCTCCAAAACGGTTTGATATGCAACAATTTACCCGGTAAGTGTTAACTAGTCGTCGCCCTCACTTACCGGCTGAGTAAGACTTTTGGTCGTGTCTTGCTCTTACCGGGTAAGATTCATTCCTTAATTACCATATTCAACCGGTAAGGTAGTGTGACTTGGTAAGAGCGGGTAAGCGTTTGATACACGACCTTGGATAGAATCTGATTTCGTCATTTTTAGTAGAAAATGCGAGGTTATTTTGTACGCCAGTTGCTTTAAACATACGCAGGTTGTTTATCTTCCAAACTTTTTATGTGTTATTTAAAAAGTAAACAAATATACGTTTTCTTATACAATAGGGTAGTGTATATGTGGTTGCATAATTAAGCTTTGTTAATATAATTATAAAATTTTCACAGCTTTCTGAAGTGAACGTTGCATCATGGTCCTTATGCCAATACACTAGAAAGATTCAAATAGTCTCGTGTGAAGCATTGCTATATGTGGTTCCATCCTATGCACTAGGACAAATGCAAAAGCTTGAAAACCTAGTAATAGAAAGTTGCAAATCGTTGGTGGAGGTATTTGAAACTCAAAGGATCAGCACTAGTGGTTGTGGCACTACTAACATTGATGAAGGAAGTAGTTGTCCTGATGCTACAACGGTAATTCCAAGGCTAAAAGTTATAAATTTGCCTCAACTGTTCAACCTAAAGATGTTGTTGATTTACAGTTGTGACGTTTTACAATATGTGTTCACATCATCCACAATTGAAAGCCTCGTGCAGCTCGAAAAGTTATATGTAGAAAATTGCAAGGCGATGGAAGTGATTGTGAAGGAAGAAAATGTAGAGCACACATTAATGACATCTAAGGTTGCGGTCTTTCCTCGTCTAAAGTCCATTCACCTAGTCAATCTACCGAACCTTACATGTTTCTTCTTGGGAATGAATGTGTTCCAATGGCCATTATTGGATGACGTTACGATTGATGCTTGCCCACAAATGATGGTCTTCACAGCTGGTCGCTCGATAGCTCCAAATCTCAACTACATACGCACAGAGTTAGGCAAACATCATCTTGAATGTGGCCTTAACTTTCACACGATGGCCAATTTGAATCAGGTATGTTTTCAAGTTTTTTGCATCATCTAATTAACAACTTAGCACATGATATTGCTTTCTGTAAGCGTTTAGTTTGTTGAATATATCATTTTGTTTTCATTTTGAAGGTCTTTAATCATATGTCATTTTGAAGGTCTACAGCAGGACAATGTCATATCAGTTTTCCTTTACTTACTCATTCTATAAATATTTCACTCCCAAACATAAACTGATATATTATTTATTTAATAAAAATTACAATAATTAAAAATAGCTTGTTATAATTAAAATCTACTTATAATAAATAAAACCAATAATTGAAAATTATAATAGTAAAGTCTTAATAATGTCTCTGAACACCAATAATTCAAAATTACAATAGTAAAGTCTTAATAATGTCTCTGAAAATTATAATAGTAAAGTCTTAATAATGTCTCTGAACAGGGAGAGTCAAGATGAGAGAGAAAGAGAGAGAGAGAGAGAGAGAGAGAGAGAGAGAGAGAGAGAGAGAGAGAGAGAGAGAGAGAGAGAGAGAGAGAGAGAGAGTAGAGAGGGAAAGGGTCCAGGTAAGACCTCCGGCGAGAGTGCGTGTGAGGGGTAGAGAGAGCGATAAAGTGTGGGGAACGGGTGAGAGGGTATCTGAGAGGAGTGGTGTGGGGGAGATTCAAACCCATTGGCAATCTGGTTGACATCTATATAGCTAGTAAACCAGATTTCTGAGAAATGAGGAACGGGCGGAAATTTGGATTCCTGCGGTTCAAGGGGGTTAACAACATTTCAGGATTGGAAAAGAACATAGGAGATGTCTGGTTTGGAAACTTCAGGATTAGAGCTCACCACCTAGCTTACAACTCTTGGGTAGAAAGGAATAAATGGACATCGAGTTGGTGGAAGAAGACACGAAGGCAAAATCGATAATGGAGGTACCGGAAAATATGTGGTAATCACTAATTAGAGATCTATTCCAGCGGAGTTGTGAAAACAGGGTTCAAAAATACAAAAGAGGATTCGGGCTTCAGAACGGTTCATTGGGAAGTGGGAGTGGGCAAAGACAGACTTCAAAGGCTTAATACGTGTGTGTCGGTTGGGATGTTGAGCAATGTTCCACATCGGACATAAAATGAACATGTAATGTGCTTATAAGGGTCGTGGGCTCTTCACTCATAGCCAATGGTTTTGAGTGAAACCCCAAACTTACATGGTATCAGAGCAAGGTTCACCCGGTGGTCAAAAAAAAAAACGCACGTACTCCACGTAACCCAAAGTATCCACGTGTTAGGCTAAAAAGAACGCCACACTGAGGGGCGTGTTGACAATCCCACATCGTCACAAAGTGAACTTGTAATGTGCTTATAAGGGTCCTGGGCTACTCCACTCATAGCCAATTGACGTGAGGGGGCGTGTTGAGCAATGCCCCACATCGTCACAAAGTGAACTTGTAATGTGCTTATAAGGGTCCTGGGCTACTCCACTCATAGCCAATTGGTTTTGAGTTAGAGGGTGTACTACCAATCCAAGCTCTTTGTCGGTCAGGCAACCTAATAGGCTGTGAGATATAGGTGTTAGGAGGAATTGTCGGTCAGGCAACCTAATAGGCTGTGAGATATAGGTGTTAGGAGGAAGAAGTATTCTCATCAAATTTGATAAGAACCATGGCTTGCAATAAGAACCATGGCTTGCATCACCGGGTCAAAGACTCAAGAGTCAAGAGGATGGACTTTGGGTTACCTGATGTTAGATAGATTGACATCAAAAAAACGTTTTCCGATATTGCAGCAAAATGGGGGAAGGTTTTATGTTTGAAAAATTGTGTGTTAGACAAAGAGGTAAATTTAATGTGGGGGAAGGTTTTATGTTTGAAAATTTGTGTGTTGGACAAAGAGGTAAACTTAATGTGGGAATTCAATTACTGAACCTAATAAAAACAATTTGGGATTGGATGTGGGGCCTAATAAAAACACCAGGAGGAATAGTAGCCCAAGAAATAGTTTTATTATGGATCAACATAAGGGGCCCAATAGTACTGATTATATAATAAGCCCAACTAAAAGTAATTGGAATGGGCCAACTCCAATCCATATGTCTGAAGGCAGCGTTAACAACAATTTGGTGGAAGATTCACTACTATTAAAGAAAATTTCTGATGATCGAATTCTAAAAGGGCGAAAAGTGATGCGAAATCAGAAACAAAAATTGGAGCACAGCGCCTCTGCAGGGACGTGAAGAAAACTAATAAAATTTAAAATGTTAGGGGGGCAACTTTCTACTCTGCCCCCCTCGTGGCTTTGCCCATAGTACTGGAAGACTTTAAGAACTCTCGTTGTAATAAACAATTAAAAAATAATAATGTTTATATGATTCATTAAAAGAAAATTTTTAAATAAAAAAAATAAATTTGCTCAAAGTAAATAAAAGTCTGAAAAAAACTTTATTTCTTCTGACAAAGTGAAAAACCAAAACAAATAAAATAATAATATGACATTGTGAGGACCCACCACTTTCAAAGTAAATAATATGATTTCTATATGGGTGTTTGCTTCAATTAAAAGAAGCGGTTCATGGATATGAAACGGTTTGTGAACCGCTGAGAACATAGCGCTGTGGATTCTTTTAATAATATTGTTGAAACTTCTGTGACTGCTAACGTATGTCTTGTCTTTGATTTTCCATTATGGATTTGCAGACAAGCTTAGACAGTACAAACTCAAACTCTGCTACTTCTTTAAAAGAGATGCATTGGTCTTTTCATAATTTGATTGAAGTGGATGTGGAAGGTAATAATTTTCTTCAAAGTGTTCTTCCATCCAATAAGCTGCTACAATTGCAAAAGATGGAAAAGATTCAAATAAGACGATGCTACAACATAACAGAGGTATTTGGAGCAATGGAAGGGGAAGATATTAGTTTCAAATCTGTTGTAGAAATTCCAAACCTAAGAAAAGTGGAATTAATGGCGTTAGATAATCTCAAGTATATATGGAAGAACAACCCGTGGTTGGTACTTGAGTTTCCAAACCTAACAAAGTTGGATATTTGGGGATGCTCGAGTATGGAACATGTATTTACTAGTTCAATGGTTGGTAGTCTATTGCAGCTCCAAAAGCTACGTATAAGCAACTGTGATTGTATGGAAGTAATTGTTAAGGAAGCAAAAGTTGTCATAGAAGAAGAAGAATGTGATGATGGGAAAATGAATGAGATTATTGTGTTACCTCGTCTAAAGTCCTTAACACTCTACTGTCTTCCAAAACTGAAGGGATTCTGCTTAGGAAATGAGGCTTTCTCATGGCCATCGTTGGATACCTTGGAAATCATGGAATGCCCGACGATGAGTGTTTTCACAAAGGGAGATTTGGCAACTCCGGAACTAAGAGAAATAAAAACAAATTTAGGGAGGTGTGAATTAGCAAGGAAAGAAAGCCTCAACTCCTTTATAACCACCAAACATCAACAGGTATGTAATCGTGTTCTTAAAATGAAAGCCCCAACTATACTATATATATGCTCTAACTTTCCAATATATTTAATGCAGGGGTTTTTCAATACTACAAGATGATGACAGAGATGATAATATTTGAATGTCAAACAAATACTAAAAGGTACATTCTTCTTGTACATGATCCTCGTTATTGTATTTCAAAACAATTTACATATATAACAATTACCAAATTAATAAAACAATAAAATGAAAATAAATGCAACACGAAGTCCTTAATTGAAACAGCGATTTGTATGGAGGAATGCATGTAAATTGAATGAGATGATATGAAAGGGGTTGGGTTTTGGGAAATTAAGAGAGGATGAGAGAAGCCCGAACAAGGAGAAAACCACCACTTGAGAAAATGAATACTTTTTCGTGCTTCTAGCTTGTTACAACATTTTCAATAGCTTCCTCATGATGGAGAAAATAGAGATTTTATACAAATTTTGTCTCTAACAGATTCTCTAAAAGTTTATCCCAAATGGACAAAGTAGGAGAGAGTGTGTAATTCTTTTTTAAAACTTGGAAAGGTCTCAAAAAATGATTACTATGAGACAAAATGGTTTTTTTATTATGTTCCATCAATAAGAATTTTTTTAAATAAAATGTTTAAGAGATAGAAATGGTATTTATTAGATATATAATATTTTAATAATATAAGTCATGATGTTATGTTGAAGAATGTGTTGAAGTTGAAAGAATTTTATTTTAAAAAATTTTGAACTTTGATTCTTCATTTAGAAGTTTTTTTATAGAAGCTATTGAATGTTTATGTAAAAAATTACACAAGTCAAATGTCGTATGAAAATGTGTGAGACTTAACCGTCGAGAGCAAGAAATCACAATCGATAATAAGTGCGGAATAGTTAAATAAGACAGATAATTTGATGACGCAGGAAAAACCTCACGACGGAGGAAAAAACCTGCGGTCGACCTAGAAGGTAAGTCGACAATGTACTATGATCACCAAACAGGGGTGATGTCCTTCAAGTATACAGCTTTGGTCGTACGATTACAATAGAAATAACAATGGAATCGAATGTAAAATACAAATGATTCCAGAGAATAACCAATAGAGAACTTGTATACTTCGAGCAGACTTCGTGTGTTGAAATGATGGCTTCAATCTTCTTATATAGTAGCTTGGGAATAACCGTCCAACGGTCTTGTTGATCATAAATGCTCAGATCGTAACTGTCCAACGGTACTTGTTGAGAATTAATGTCCAAATTGTAACTGCTGCGAGAATCTTGCTGGTAACGGTTGATCTCTTGATGTCGTCGGTTTCCATCGAACGAATTATAACTTAAGACATGTCCATTGTAGTGATGAACTCCAACGAGCATAGCATAGTACTCAATCTCAGACTTTCTCAAAGGTGGACAATTGTTAGAAATGATAATCAGCTTTCCTGCATCAAAGATATAAACTTCATATGTTTATTCGTTAGTACCGTCGTACGACATAATAGGCATCGTTCGACTTATTCGTTGTATCTGTTCGATGTTTAATGATCTTTGTTCGAGAGTTCTATTAGTTTTAACTCGGGACCTTATCTTAATACAAGATCATTGTCCCAACACTTATCTTACGATTATAGTCGGTCGTCGTGCGATCATAGATTTTTACCCTAACAATTTGCCCCCAAGATTTAGGAAATAATTCTGATTTTTTCTAAATCTTTAGTTTGCTGGTCAAAGAGTAAAAATTCGTTAGCTAACGGTCGTATTAACGTTAATGCGTATGACGTCATATATCCGTTAGGCGATAGGTGTCCTCTAACGGTTATCTGGCGACGCGTGGCATGATTATTTTCGATGACTCATTCATGATTCGGTTACTATAAATACAAAGAATTAGATTAAAAAAAGATTTTACCAAATCTTTTTAACTTTCGTCTGATTCACGAGATCAATCTTCAATCGCAATCCGTTTTTATTTTCGGCAAAGATTTCGTGCGACTAGGTTTATAAGGTACCCTTCTTCTCCTTGTTCATGCGTCTGAAATCAATAGCTCATAAGAGTAATAGAGGGTTAGAAGTTCTTAGATTTTTGTGTTTAAGAAATAGCTTAGGTCGTCTAGAGGTAATCATGTCGAGCGAGGTTAGTAGTTCGATTTCAGAGAGTCTGGAGGTTATGGAGTTAAGGGAGCTGGCTGGGTTGCCAGAGGGTTCTCAGATTAGGGTAGCCGGAGAAATTAGGCCGGCGGATACTCCGTCGGGGTTTTTTGCCCTGTACGAGTATCCGTTCAAGATCGGCTTTCGATGGCCGTACTCTCCACTCTCCCGGGCTTTTATGACCCGATTCGACTTATCTCCAGGGCAACTGATGCCCCAATTCTGGCGTGTCATCCTGGTGATCGAACGGGTGACCAGGGACTGGGGTCGTCGTGCGTTTTCAGTCGACGACCTTCTTTCTGCTTACAACATAACAAGGTTGCCATACAATCGTTACGGGTTGTTTCCTAGGGGTAGGCACGATTCCATGCTCGTTCATGGTACCCAAGTGAATGATCGAGGGTGGAAGTTTCGCTACGTCTTTGTTCAGTCGTCTTCAGTCACTGATGAATCCTGGGTCGTTCCTGAGTGGAACTCAAATGGTAACTTAGGCGTTAGTTTTGCTTTCTTGTATTTTTTGTTTATTTTTATGTACTAATCATACGTTTTCTTTTGCAGCTGTCAACTTTACGTACGAGACTACCGAGGAGTCGACTGGATTGATCTCACACTTCCTGAGCTACAGTGTGACGGATTGTACATACAGGACGTCGAAAGGCGGTGAAGAGAGCGACGTCGAACCAGAGGTACAAGTCATCGAAGAGACAGAGATGGAAGGTAATTATCTTACGATGACTATTAGTTTTAATTTTAGTCGTATGTTTCTAACTCTGGATTTTCTTTTTATTCAGGTTTAGCTTCCAAGAAGACGTCGATGATGGATGCGGCTGCTCGTGCTGCCAAAAGGAAAGCTGCGGCCAATGAAGGCTTAGTGGCTAAGCGTACGAGATCATCGTACGTTTCTCTGGACACCCCACCTAAGGATGCCAAGCAAAAGGCTGAAGGTGGAATAAAGGCGGTTCCCATCAACTTTGCTCCGCCTGCAAAGGAAAAGGGTGCCTCAAGCCAACCTTCGTCGAAGGTTGGTAAAGGTAAGGAGACGGAAGGGTCTGGTCTTACGACCATGACTATTAACATGCCCTCCGACTTCATGGTGGACGACATCATCAGGACGAAGTCCATTTTCCCTATTCTGGAGCAGTTCCACTCCCCTGCTCAAAAGGCACGCATGGAGGAGGCGGATATTGAGGACCTGGATGCCTCTGTCGCGGGCATCTCCTTCTTGGTAAGTATTTTACATCGTACGACTTTCTTGTTTCAATGTTCAATTTTCTGATCTTTTTCTTTTTCTTTGTTGTAGGCTCTCCAAACAAGTCTTAGCCTCCATTCGCGGATGGCTAAGATTAAGGAGGAGATAGCGTCAAACCAGAATGACGCTAAGTTGGCCAGGAAGGAGGCTGAGAAGGCTAAGAAGAAGCTGGCTCAGTTGGTCGACGAGGTTAATGCCAAATCGGTCCAAATTGGAGATCTCGAGTCGAAGCTGGAGATCGGTGAGCGCTTCCAAGGCGAACAGCGAGAGAGACTAAAGATATACCTCGATCGCACAAGGGATTTAGAAAAGGAGCTACTCGACGTTCGACGGGAGAAGGCTGAGAGGGAGGAAACCTTGTCGTCCAGGATCCAGGAGCTTGAGGAGAATGCTGCCTTGGCTCGAGTGGTCGCACGTACTGCGCTTATGCGACGTGTGGCTGCCGGGACCATTACTTCACAAATGGCAAGTGAAGAGGTGGCTTCCTTTGTGCGGGTGATGGGTTCTGAAGACCTTCTTGACGAGGAAGACCTCAAAGGCCTGGACGAGGAGGTGGCAGTCGAAGAGGAGAAATCTGTCGAGGCCAAGGGTGCTAGTGTCGAGGAGGAGGTTCCTGAAACCTCTGGATCCGTACCAGTGCCCCCGCCGGTGACCGAAGAGACTCCTATTGTGGATCAACCTACCTCTGATGTTCCGTAGAATAGTTTTTATGGCTTTTCATTTTTTTGTAATTTTGCTATTTTTAGCAAAGTATTAATGAAAAACTTTTGGTTTAATGATTGTTCATCGTGCGTTTTAGCTTTTAACTTTTGTCTTGCGTTATTAGCTTTGTATCATGCGTTTGTAACTTTGCATCGGGCATTGTTATTGCATGCGTTTATTTATAGTCCTAAGACTTTAGGTTTTAGAAACGTTTCTTTTTATACTCATAAGAGTATACGTGCGACTGGCGAATGGTCTTGCACCCTTGCGGGTTAATCATGCGTTTAGAGCAATTTGTTTAATCGTGCGATTCTTGCGATGATCGTGCGATACTTGCGATGATCGTGCGATACTTGCGATGATCGTGCGATACTTGCGATGATCGTGCGATACTTGCGATGATCGTGCGATACTTGCGATAATCGTGCGATACCTGCGAACAAACATAGTTGCTAGGGGGTGGCCGTTGGTTTGACCAACGGCGCTCCGACGCTCAAGTTAGTAATTGATTCAAGAAATAAATCGTATGTAAATAGGTTAGAAATAGTACCTTTTGAGGTGGTGAGCATTCCAACTACGTGGGACTTCTATACCTTCCATTGTCGTGAGTTGATAAGCTCCATTCCCAATTACTTTGGAAATTACGTAAGGTCCTTCCCATTTGATGGAAAGTTTTCCGGCGTTTGGCTCTTGGGTGTTCTGAAACACATGTCGTAGGACATAATCTCCAACTTGGAAGATTTTGGCCTTTACCTTTTTGTTGAAATGTCGTTCGATTAGCCCTTTTTGTGCTGCCATCGTGCGTAATGCGTTTTCTCGAAGTTCTTCTAGAGCATCCAGATCGTATGATAAATTTATGGCATTCTGGTCAAACGTACGATTTCTAGCAACATGTACTTGGGCTTCGATTGGTAAGACTGCTTCACATCCATATACTAAGGAATATGGAGTTTGCCTTGTTGATGCTCTCGGTGTCGTTCGATTTGCCCATAAGACTGATGGTAGTTCTTCTACCCATTTACCTTTTGCTCCTTTCAATCTTTTTCGAATTGAATTGATGATGACTTTGTTGCTTGATTCGGCCAACCCGTTGGACTGAGGGTATCTTGGAGTACAAGTGACTAACTTGATCCCACGTTTTTCATAGAACGTACGAGTTTTGTCACTTATAAATTGCGAACCATTGTCGCACATTATCTCGGATGGTACTCCAAATCTATGAATAATGTTGTTTTGAATAAAGGATATGACCTCTTTATCTCTGACCTGCGAGAAAGCTCCAGCTTCTATCCACTTTGAGAAGTAATCGGTAAGCACAAGTAAATAAATTTTGTGTCCAGGAGCAGGGGGTAATTTCCCAACAATGTCCATTCCCCATCGCATGAATGGCCAAGGAATCAGGACAGAATGTAAAGGTTCAGATGGTCGATGAGTCATACCTGAATGTTTCTGACAAGCGTCACAATGTCGAACGTACCTTATTGCGTCTTCTCGTAGGGTAGGCCAATAATAACCTTGTCGTGAGATTCGGTTGGCAAGGCTTCTGCCCCCTGCGTGATTCCCACATTCTCCATCGTGCATTTCTTGGAGAAATCGATTTGCGTCTTATTTGTGACACATCGTAGAAGTAGTCCAGTCGTGGATCTTCGATAGAGTTGGTCTTCAAAAATTGTATATCTTGAAGCTTTGGACCTTGTTTTTCGGGCTTCCATTCTGTCTTCAGGGAGTCGGTCGTGCTTGAGATAATTCCATATGTCAATTGACCAATTATAGACTTCTTCGTTCATCTGTACTTCATCTTTTGCTTCAATTGTTGGCGTCGTAAGATGAAGTATTGGGATATTCTCCATAGATGGATCGTGGAATGCAGATCCCAAGTTAGCTAATGCATCAGCTTGCATGTTTAGATCTCTTGGTATTTGTTCGATCAAAAAGTATTTGAATCGTGCGATTCGATCTTTAACAGCTTTGAGATAGCTCATCATTTTCGAATCTTTTGCTTGAAAGTCCCCATTTATTTGGTTGACTACCAATAAAGAATCGCTTCGAACGTACAACTGTTTCGCCCCCAGTCTAAGAGCGATATCCAATCCTGCGATCAAAGCTTCATTTTCTGCTTCGTTGTTCGTGGCTTTAAATTCGCATCGTATGGAGTATACCATGTTTCCCCCCTGTGATGATTTTAAGACAACACCTAGTCCACATCCTCGTACGTTCGAAGAACCGTCAACGTAGAGTAACCAAGGTTTGTTGTCTGAAATCATCACATTATTGACCTCGTCGCACGTCATGGGTTCTAGTCCTGAAGAAAATTCTGCTACAAAGTCCGCCAATGCTTGTGATTTAATTGCCGTCTTGGGTTTGAATTCAATGTCGAACCCACTGAGATAGATGCTCCACTTGGCTAGTCTCCCTGTTAGTTCTGGCTTTCGTAGTACCGTCTTGAGTGGATAATTGGTCACGACAATAATATGGTGCGACTCGAAGTAATGCCTTAGCTTTTTTGCTGCAGTCATGAGACCCAATAGCAATTTCTCCATGGACGTGTACCTGGTTTCTGCGTCGAGGAAGGATTTGCTTACATAATAAATTGGTCGTTGCTGCTGATCTTCCTCTCGCACGAGTACTGCATTCGTCGCATTTTTGCTTACTGCCAAATATAACTGCAAACTTTCTCCTTCGACTGGTTTTGTCAACAAGGGTGGCGATGTCATGTATTGCTTCAGTTCTTGTAGAGCCTTCTCATGTTCGTCTGTCCATAAGAAGCTTTGATTTTTTCGTAGGACATTGTAGAACAAGTGGCATTTATCTGATGATCGTGAGATAAATCGGGTTAAAGCTGCCACGCGTCCTGTTAATTTCTGGACCTCTTTGATATTTCTTGGAGATTGTATCTCGGTGATAGCTTTCACTTGCTCTGGACTTGCTTCGATTCCCCGTTGTGTCACCAAGTATCCTAAGAACTTCCCTGCACGTACTCCGAAGGAACATTTTGTTGGATTGAGCTTCATCTTGTATTGTCGTAGGATGTCGAACGATTGCTTTAGATGTGCTACGTGATCAATCGAATGTTCCGACTTAACGAGCATGTCGTCGATATAAACCTCCATCGTTCGACCAAGATGTTCCTTAAACATCATATTAACTAGCCTCTGATACGTCGAACCTGCATTCTTAAGACCAAATGGCATAACTTTGTAACAGTATATGCCTTTGTCTGTCATAAATGCGGTTTTTTCTTGGTCGTCCGTGTGCATCAGGATTTGGTTATATCCTGAATATGCGTCCATGAATGTCAATAATTCATGCCCTGCTGTCGCGTCGACCATAACATTAATATGAGGTAACGGGAAAGGATCTTTTGGACAAGCTTTGTTTATATCTGTGAAATCGATGCAGACTCGCCATTTTCCATTCTTCTTTTGTACGACAACCACGTTGGCTAACCATTCTGGATATTTGACTTCTCGGATCTTTCCAGTTTTAAGCAGATTGTCGACTTCATCGTTGATTACTTTGTTACGTTCAGGTGCAAACTTGCGACGTTTCTGCTTGATTGGTTTGAAAGTAGGATCCGCGTTTAGCTTGTGCGATATAATGTTAGGATCTATCCCAACCATATCTTCGTGCGACCATGCAAAACAGTCCGAATGTTCCTGCAAAAAAGATATAATCGTATTTTTTATGTCAGGGGGGAGCGAGGCTCCTACGAAGACCTTTTGATCAGGATGTTCAGGATCGAGTACGACTTCTTCTAGTCGAAGATCATCGTTCGATTTCTTTTCATCCTGGCTCTGTAATTGCTAGATATCATGCGGCTTTGTCTTCATCGTGATCTTGTAGCATTCTCGTGCGACCTTCTTTTCACTAGCAATTTCTTGAATTCCCCATGGAGAAGGAAACTTGATCTTCTGATGGTACGTCGAGGGAATTGCTTTCATTTCGTGGATCCAAGGTCTTCCTAGAATAACATTATAGGCCGATTGGCAATCTACAACGTTGAACTTTGTTTGTTTGTTGATGCCTTTGGCGAAGACAGGTAAGATGATTTCTCCGAGAGTGTTCATCGGGTCTCCATTGAATCCAATTAGAGTAGTACTTCGTCGTACGATTTCTGATCGTTCGATTCCCATAACTTTAAGAGTATCTGCGAAAATAACGTTAGCTGAACTGCCTCCATCGATCAATATTCTCTTAGTCGAACAGTTTCCGATGGTCAACTGTATGACTAGAGCGTCATGATGCTTATGATGGACTCCTTGACTATCATCTTTGTCAAACGTAACTGTCATCGCGTCGAGCTCTTTTTCGGCCTTTGATTTGACTTCATCGGGGATAGGGCGTTCGTCTGGACCATCTCGTGCATGTCTTTTGGCAGCAGAATACGTAAGACCACATACTTCTGATCCTCCGGTGATGCAGTTTACAACTTTAGCATGAACTGGAGATGCTGGTCGTCCTTGTTCTTCTGGAATGACACCTTTTAGATGTCCTTTAGATTTCAAATATGAAATCTCCTTCTTGAGGCTAATGCATTCATCTGTTGTATGGCCATGATTTTCGTGGAAATCGCACCATCTATTTTGGTCTTTATCTTTGCTCGGTTTGTCAGATTTCTTTGGCCAACGTACGTTTGCATCAATCTTTCGTAGTGAATCCACCAAGTCTTTCGATGTACCTGCAAAATTGTAAGTAGATAACTCTGGATAATGTATTTTAACAGTACCTTTGCTTGGTCGAGCTTTTGACTCGTGTCGAGGGTTTCCAATCTTGTTCACTCTTTTATGCTTAAAATCAAGTTTTTTTAGCACCAAGAGGTTTCTTCTCAGTGGAATGCTTTCGTCGAAAAAGAGCATCGTCTTCTATTCTCATGAAAGCCAATGTTCTAGCTCGTACGTCGTCGAAGTTTTCTGGCGGGTATTTCGTCAATTCTAGATATAATCCAGAGGAATCTTCTAGTCCACGTTTGTATGCCTCGATCGCAGTCTTCACATCACAATTCTTTACTTCGATCATCGCCGCGTTGAATCTGTTGAAGTAGTCGCGAATTGTTTCTCCAGGCTTCTGTACGACGTAGTATAGGTCGCTGGTCTATTTCTCCATCTTACGACTGCTAGCAAACTGTCGAGTGAATTCATTAACCAATTCAGCAAATGATCCAATACTTTTTGGCTTTAGGTTGATAAGCCATTGTAATGCTGCTCCTGTTAAGGTTGATCCGAAGCTCTTGCACATGCAGACTTCTTGGAATTGCGCCGGTATAGGAACTGTCCACATGAGTTGCTTATATTGTGCGACATGTTCGACGGGGTCGGTGACTCCAGAATATTTTGTTGCGAAGGCTGGAATCGTATATTTTTTGGGTACGTCGATGAGAGATATTTCATCGACGAACGGCGAAGCTTGAAATCCGGTTTTAGGTTCGACTTCGACAGGTACTGCTGCTTCGGGTAATTTTGTAAGTAATGCGAATAATTTTTGATTTTGTTCCTCCAAAGATTTCAGTTGCACGTTTAGAGGATCTTCGGTGGCTATTGGAATTGTTGGGATAAAATCAGAAGAAATTCCGGTATTGGGTGGTATCGTTGTATGAACTGTGGAACTAGCAACTGTGGGTATATGACCAGGAATAGGAATTTGTTGAGATATGTTGTTAAAGGGTCCGAACGTGAATGCGGGTGGGCCTTGAGGCATGGGCGGTGGACCTTGAGGCATAGGCGGTGGACCTTGAGGCATAGGCGGTGGACCTTGAGGCATAGGCGGTCGTACGTTATTATACTGCTGGTTTACAGTTGATAGAGGTACTGAGGCATTGAACTGTGGGCGAAGCGGTGGTCTCAAGTGTTGAGGTGGATAAGGAGGAGGAATAGGCATTGATGAAACTTGCGAAGCTCGAAGACGCTGGATTTCTTCGTTAGCTTGTTGCAGTTGTTGTTGTAGAGATGCTATGAATCCGTTATCCATTATCCTGCAAAAATAGCTCAAAGAGAACTCGAAGAAAAGGTTAGTACGAAGGCGCACTTTTCACCGAATGAAATTTTTCTCAAAACGGAGCCCCACGGTGGGCGCCAAACTATTTATGTAAAAAATTACACAAGTCAAATGTCGTATGAAAATGTGTGAGACTTGATGATAAGTGCGGAATAAGTGCGGAATAGTTAAATAAGACAGATAATTTGATGACGCAGGAAAAACCTCACGACGGAGGAAAAAACCTGCGGTTGACCTAGAAGGTAAGTCGACAATGTACTATGATCACCAAACAGGGGTGATGTCCTTCAAGTATACAGCTTTGGTCGTACGATTACAATAGAAATAACAATGGAATCGAATGTAAAATACAAATGATTCCAGAGAATAGCCAATAGAGAACTTGTATACTTCGAGCAGAGTTCGTGTGTTGAAATGATGGCTTCAATCTTCTTATATAGTAGCTTGGGAATAACCGTCCAACGGTCTTGTTGATCATAAATGCTCAGATCGTAACTGTCCAACGGTACTTGTTGAGAATTAATGTCCAGATTGTAACTGCTGCGAGAATCTTGCTGGTAACGGTTGATCTCTTGATGTCGTCGGTTTCCATCGAACGAATTATAACTTAAGACATGTCCATTGTAATGATGAACTCCAATGAGCATAGCATAGTACTCAATCTCAGACTTTCTCAAAGGTGGACAATTGTTAGAAATGATAATCAGCTTTCCTGCATCAAAGATATAAACTTCGTATGTTTATTCGTTAGTACCGTCGTACGACATAATATGCATCATTCGACTTATTCGTTGTATCTGTTCGATGTTTAATGATCTTTGTTCGAGAGTTCTATTAGTTTTAACTCGGGACCTTATCTTAATACAAGATCATTGTCCCAACACTTATCTTACGATTATAGTCGGTCGTCGTGCGATCGTAGATTTTTACCCTAACATTGAAGATGCTATTAACTGAGTTAAAAAAGGAGTACACTGATTTTGCTTAATAGAAGATCCTACCCTCCACTTAGGTTAGCCTCAGCAAAAAAGGAGTACAATGATTTTGCTTAAATAGAATATCCTACCCTCCACTTAGGTTAGCCTCAGGAGTAAGATAAAATGTACCCTCATATCCTTTGACATTTATTTGACTAATAAATAAAGGGCAAGTTGTCGAAAAAGGTAATATAAATGTCCAAAAAATTCAATCAGAGGAACGTACATTTTTTTTGCTGAGAAAAAGGGAAGAGTAACTGGTAACTTGTATAACCGGTTACCCTTCCTTTTCTCTCACTCTCACTCACACACACACTCTCTCTCTCTCTCTCTCTCTCTCTCTCCTCTCTCTCCCTCTAAGAATTCAACCAGCCCCTCTTTCTCTCTACCACCACCATTACCTCCCTCACCACCACCGTAACTCCATCACCACCACCACCACTAGACATGCACATGACTGGTTAAATAACCATTACTGGTTATTTTAAAAATGGCTAGGAAAATAACCGGTTAGGAAAAAAAACCAAGAGAACATATAACCGGTTATGGACTCGAATACAATACTACATGCAACTGGTTGTGTTATAGAAATAACCGGTTAGGACAAAAAATTTGTTAGAGAAAATCCAGTCTTGTTGGGAATTTTTGGGGCTTGGGTTAAAAATCTGATCTTTTGGGGCTTTTTATCTTGTTTAGTTGTTTTGTTTATTTAATTCTATAATTATATAATAATTATACAAATATATATAAATATAATAAAAACAATATATATAATTATATAAATATCATTATACCAATTACCAACTATTACTATAAAAATATTATAAATATAAATTTAAATAGAAATATATATACCATTATGGTGGGGTGATGGTGATTCGTGGTTGGTGTGGGTGGTAGTGGGTGTGGGTGGTGAGTAGTGGTGATGGTGGTGGCCGTGAGTAGTAATGGTGGAAGTAGTTGGTGGTGAATGGTGGTTATTGTGGTGGAAGTAATTGGTGGTGAATGGTGGTGGTAAGTGTTGGTGATAGTGGTGGCAGTGGTGGTGACGAATGTGGTGGCAGTGGGTGGTGGTCAACGCCAGTCAAAGGTAAAACGGTGCTGACTAGACTGCCACTTGGACAATGCTGACTGGGCTGCCACTTGGACAGACACGTCAGCATGTTACCTGCTGACTAGGTGGTTATCAAGTTAATCATATCACATTTCCCTTTTTTGACAAAATCGAATACATGATCATTTCTCGGCAAAAACAAATGTTCGTTCCCGTGATTGGATTTTTTGGACATTTATATTACCTTTTTCGACAATTTGCCCATAAAGAAATCAATTAAAATGAGCAAGCTTTTAATACATGACTAATTATTACATTTTTACTTAGGCTATGTTTGGCAAACGTAGCTTATAAGCTAGCTGGTAGCTGATAAGCTAACTGATAGCTGATAAGCTAGTTGTTGATCGATAAGCTTGCTAGTAGTTGATAAGCTAGCGTATGAACAAATTATGTTTGGCAAAAACTAGCTTATGAGTATGTAAAATGACCAAAAAGGGTATCTTTGAATTTAATAATTAATATTAATAAGGGTATAATTGGAAAAAGCTACAATTAGCTCCACATAAGCTACTCAAAGTAGCGTTTCAAAAAGCTAGCTTCTGGTACCCGTTTGGATGGACTAGCTTGTAAGCTAGCTTATTTTTGCCAAAAACAACCTTAATCAAATGACATTTTCATCCTTGATTAATGCATCTATCTTATCAACCATTAAATATTTGAACATTAATTAACAGTAGATTGTTAGGGTAAAAATCTACGATCGCACGACAATCGATTATAATCGTAAGATAAATATTAGGACGATAGTCCTGTATTAAGATAAGGTCCTGAGATAAAGCCTAAAAGAACTATCGAACAAAGATCATTAAACATCGAACGAATACATCGAATAAGTCGAACGATGACGACAATGACGTACGACGATACTAACGAATAAATATATGAAGTTTATATCTTTGATGCAGATAAGCTGATCATCATATCTAACAATTGTCTACCTTTGAGGAAATCGGAAATCGAGTACTATGCTATGCTCGTTGGAGTTCACCATTACAATGAACAAGTCGTAAGTTATGCATCGTCCGACAGCATCAAAGATCGACCGTTACAAGCAAGATTCCCGCAACAGTTACAATCTGGACATTAACTCTCAACAATACCGTTGGACAGTTACTCTCCGAGCATTAATTGAAGACAATAACGTTGGACGGTTACAAATCAATCATTGATGAGCCACAATACCGTTGGACCGTTATTATCAAGCCACTATATAAGAAGAATCAAGCCAATATTTCAACACACGAAGTTCTATCCGAAGCTCACAAGTTCTATAATCGTTATTCTAAAGAATCATCTGTAATTTACATTCGATTTCATAGTTTTCTCAGTTGTAATCGTACGATCAAAGCTGTATACTTGAAGGATATCACCCCTGATTGGTGATCATAGTGCTCTGTCGACTTATCTTTTAAGTCGACCGCAGGTTTTTTCCTCCGTCGTGAGGTTTTTCCTGCGTCATCAAATTATTTGTCTTACTTTACTTTCTCGCACTTATCATTGATTGTAATTTCTTTCTCTCGACGGTTAAGCCTCACACAAGTTTCATTCGACATCGAGTTGTGTAATTTTTTACATAAACAGTTTGGCGCCCACCGTGGGGCTCCGTTTTGAGAAAAATTTCATTCGGTGAAAAGTGCGCCTTAGTACTAACCTTTTCTTTGAGTTCTCTTTGAGCTATTTGCGCAGGACAATGGATAACGGATTCATAGCGTCACTCCAGCAACAATTGCAAGAGGCTAACAACGAAATTCAACGTCTTCGCGCTCTACTTGGACCATCGATGACAATCCCAATGTCTATCCCTCCACCATATCCTCCTCAACATCTAAGACCACCGCTTCGACCACAGTTCAATGCCTCAATGCCATCTTCAACTGTGAACCAACAATACGACAACGTACGACCATCTTTACCACAGTTTATTCCACCAATACCTCATGGCCCGCCACCTATGCCTCGAGGTCCACCTTCTATGCCTCAAGGAGCACCCATGTTCACGTTCGAGCCTTTTTCCCAACAAATTCCTATTCCCGGTCATATACCCACAGTTGCTAGTTCTACCATTCATACGACAATACCACCTAGTACCGGAATTTCTTCTAGCTGTATTCCAACGATCCCTATAAACGTTGAAGATCCTCTAAACGTACGACTGAAATCCTTGGAAGAACAAAACCAAAAATTGTTCGCGTTACTCACAAAGCTACCCGGAGCAGCAGTACCCGTCGAAGTCGAACCTAAAACTGGATTTCAGGCTTCACCGTTCGTTGATGAATTAGCTCTTGTTGACGTTCCTAAGAAATATACTATACCAGCTTTCGCAACAAAATATTCTGGAATCACAGATCCGGTCGAACATATAGCACAGTACAAGCAACTTATGTGGACAGTTCCTATACCGGCACAATATCAAGAAGTCTGCATGTGCAAAAGCTTTGGATCAACTTTAACAGGAGCAGCATTACAATGGCTTATTAACCTAAAGCCAAAAAGTATCGGATCGTTTGCAGAATTGGTGAACCAATTCACTCGACAATTTGCTAGCAGTCGTAAGATGGAGAAGCAGACCAGCGACCTGTACTATATCGTACAGAAATCTGGAGAAACAATCCGCGACTACTTCAACAGATTCAATGCAGCAATGATTGAAATAAAAAATTGCGACGTGAAAACAGCAATCGAGGCATACAAGCGTGGATTAGAAGATTCCTCTGGATTATATCTGGAATTAACGAAATATCCACCAGAAAACTTCGACGACGTACGAGCTAGAACACTAGCTTTCATGAGAATAGAAGATGATGCTCTCTTCCGACGAAAGCATTCCGCAGAAAAGAAACCTCTTGGTGCTCAAAAACATGACTTTAAGCATAAAAGAGTAAACAAGATTGGAAATCCTCGATACGAGTCGAAAACTCGACCAAGCAAAGGTACTGTTAAAATACGATATCCAGAGTTATCTACTTACAATTTTGCAGGTACATCGAAAGATTTGGTGGATTCGCTACGAAAGATTGATGCAAACGTACGATGGCCGAAGAAATCAGATAAACCAAGCAAAGACAAAGATCAGAACAGATGGTGCGATTTCCATGACGATCATGGTCATACGACAGATGAATGCATTAGTTTAAAGAAGGAGATTTCATATTTGAAATCTAAGGGGCATCTAAAAGGCCTCATCCCAGAAGAACAAGGACGACCAGCGTCACCAGTTCATACAAAAGTCATAAACTGCATCACTGGAGGATCAGAAGTTTGTGGACTTACATATTCAGCTGCAAAGCGACATGCACGAGATGGTCCAAGCGAACATCCTATCCCCGGAGAAGCCAAATCAAAGACAGAAAAAGAGCTCGATGCAATGGCAATCACGTTCGACCAAGACGATACACAGGGGGTCCATCATAAACATCATGACGCTCTAGTCATACAGTTGACAATCGGAAACTGTTCGACTAAGAGAATATTGATTGATGGAGGTAGTTCGGCTAACGTTATTTTTGCAGATACTCTTAAAGTCATGGGAATCGAACGGTCAGAAATCGTACGACGAAGTACTACTCTGATTGGATTCAATGGAGATCCGATGAACACTCTCGGAGAAATCATCTTGCCTGTCTACGCCAAAGGCATCAACAAGCAAACAAAGTTCAACGTTGTGGACTGCCAATCAGCTTACAATGTTATTCTTGGAAGACCCTGGATCCACGAGATGAAAGCAATTCCTTCGACATACCACCAGAAGATTAAATTTCCTTCTCCATGGGGAATTCAAGAGATTGCTAGTGAGAACAAAATTGCACGAGAATGTTACAAGATCACGATGAAGACAAAGTCGCAGGACATCTAGCAATTACAGAGCCAGGATGAGAGGAAATCGAACGACGACCTTCGGCTAGAAGAAGTCGTCCTTGATCCTGAACATCCTGATCGAAAAGTCTTCGTAGGAGCCTCGCTCCCCCCTGACATAAAAAGTACGATTATATCTTTTTTGCAGGAACATTCAGACTGTTTTGCATGGTCGCACGAAGATATGGTCGGAATAGATCCAAGCATTATATCGCATAAATTGAACGTGGATCCTACGTTCAAACCCATTAAGCAGAAACGTCGCAAGTTCGCGCCTGAAAGAAATAAAGTGATCAACGATGAAGTTGACAATCTGCTTAAAACAGGGAAGATCCGAGAAGTCAAATATCCAGAATGGTTGGCTAATGTAGTCGTCGTACAAAAGAAGAACGGAAAGTGGAGAGTCTGCATTGATTTCACGGATCTAAACAAAGCTTGTCCAAAAGATCCTTTTCCTTTACCTCATATTGATGCCATGGTCGACGCGACGGCAGGACATGAATTGTTGACATTCATGGACGCGTATTCAGGATACAACCAAATATTGATGCACACGGACGACCAGGAGAAGACTGCATTCATGACCGATAAAGGCATATACTGTTATAAAGTTATGCCATTCGGTCTCAAGAATGCAGGATCAACATATCAGAGATTGGTTAACATGATGTTCAAGGAACATCTTGGTCAAACAATGGAAGTTTATATCGACGACATGCTTGTGAAATCAGAACATTCGACCGATCACGTTGCACATTTAAAGCAATCCTTCGATATCCTACGACAGTACAAGATGAAGCTCAATCCAACAAAATGTTCCTTCGGAGTACGAGCAGGAAAATTCTTGGGGTACTTGGTCACGCAACGCGGAATCGAAGCAAGTCCAGAACAAGTCAAAGCTATCGTCGAGATACAATCTCCAAGGAATGTCAAAGAAGTCCAGAAGTTAACAGGACGAGTGGCAGCTTTAACCCGATTTATTTCACGATCATCGGATAAATGCCATTTGTTCTATAATGTCCTACGAAAGAATCAAGGTTTCTTATGGACGGATGAACACGAGAAAGCTCTACAAGAACTGAAGCAGTACATGACATCACCTCCATTGTTGACGAAACCAGTCGAAGGTGAAAGCCTGCAATTGTACTTGGCAGTGAGCAAAAATGCGACAAGTGCAGTACTTGTGCGAGAAGAAGATCAACGACAACAACCAATCTATTATGTCAGCAAATCTTTCCTCGACGCAGAAACCAGGTACACATCAATGGAAAAATTGCTACTAGGTCTTATGACGGCAGCGAAGAAGCTAAGGCATTACTTCGAGTCACATCATATCATTGTTGTGACCAATTATCCACTCAAGACGGTGCTTCGAAAACCAGAACTAACAGGACGACTAGCCAAATGGAGCATTTATCTCAGTGGGTTCGACATTGAATTTAAACCCAAGACGGCCATCAAATCGCAAGTACTAGCAGATTTCGTGGCAGAATTTTCTCCAGGATTGGAACCCACGACGTGCGACGAAGTTGTGATGATTTCAGACAACCAGCCTTGGATACTCTACGTTGATGGTTCCTCGAACGTACGAGGATGTGGATTGGGCATTGTCTTAAAATCATCACAAGGGGGAAATATAGTATACTCCGTACGATGCGAATTCAAAGCCACAAACAATGAAGCAGAATATGAAGCTTTGATCGCAGGACTAGATATTGCTCTTAGACTGGGGGCAAAACAGTTGCACGTTCGAAGCGATTCTTTATTGGTCGTAAACCAAGTAAATGGGGATTTTCAAGCAAAAGACTCAAAAATGATGAGTTATCTCAAAGCCGTTAAAGATCGAATCGCACGATTTGAACAGTTCTTGATCGAGCAAATACCAAGAGATCTAAATATGCAAGCGGACGCACTAGCCAATCTGGGATCTGCATTTCATGATCCGTTCATGGAAAATATCCCATTACTTCATCTCACGACACCAACAATTGCGGTAAACGATGAAGTACAGATGAACGAAGAAATTTACAACTGGTCGCTCGACATATGGAACTACCTCAAGCACGACCAACTACCTGAAGATAAAATGGAAGCTCGAAAGACAAGATCGAAAGCCTCAAGATACACAATCTTTGAAGATCAACTTTATCGAAGATCCACGACAGGACTTCTTCTACGATGCGTTACAAATAAAATACAAGTCAATCAAATTCTCCAAGAGATGCACGACGGAGAATGTGGAAATCACGCAGGGGGCAGAAGTCTTGCTAGTCGAATCTCACGACAAGGTTACTATTGGCCTACTCTACGAGAAGATGCCATAACGTACGTCCAACGATGCGACGCATGTCAAAAACATTCGAGCATGGTCCATCGACCATCCGAACCTTTACATTCTGTTCTAGTTCCATGGCCCTTCATGCGATGGGGAATGGACATCGTGGGAAAATTACCTCCAGCCCCTGGACAGAAAGTCTATTTACTCGTGCTCACCGACTACTTCTCAAAATGGATAGAAGCTGGTGCTTTCTCACAGGTCCGAGATAAAGAAGTTATATCTTTCATTCAGAAAAACATCATTTATAGATTCGGGGTACCAGCCGAAATCATGTGCGACAACGGCTCACAATTTATAAGTGATAAGACTCGTATGTTCTGTGAAAAGCGAGGAATCAAGTTAATCACTTCAACTCCGAGATATCCACAATCTAACGGGTTAGCAGAGTCGAGCAACAAAGTCATCATCAATTCAATCCGAAAGAGGTTGAAAGGAGCAAAAGGAAAATGGGTAGAAGAATTGCCATCTGTCTTATGGGCAAATCGTACGACACCTAGAGCATCAACTGGACAAACTCCATATTCTCTGGTATATGGATGCGAAGCGGTCTTGCCAATCGAAGCTCAAATACCAACTGCCAGAAGTCGCACGTATGATCAAAATGCAATAAATTTATCCTACGATCTTGATGCCTTAGAAGAAATCCGAGAAAAAGCATTACGAACGATGGCTGCACAGAAAGGAATTGTCGAAAGATACTTCAACAAAAAGGTAAAGGCAAAAATTTTTCAAGTTGGAGATTATGTCTTACGACATGTGTTTCAAAACACTCAAGAGCCAAATGCTGGAAAACTTTCCATCAAATGGGAAGGACCTTACATAATTTCCAAAGTCATTGGAAATGGAGCATACAGACTTACGACTATGGAAGGTATGGAAATCCCACGAAGCTGGAACGCCCATCACCTCAAAAGGTATTATTTCTAAACCTATTTACATACGATTTATTCCTTAAACCATTACTGACTTAAGCATCGGAGCGCCGTTGGTTAAGCCAACGGCCACCCCTTAGTCATCCTTTTTCGCAGGTATCGCACGATAAATCGCATGGATCGCACGATTAACGCAAGTATCGCACGACTAAATGCATGCTTATCGCAGGAATCGCACGACAAAAATCGCATGGATCGCAAGATAACCGCTATAACGCACGATTATGTCGCAAGAGCGCAAGTCAACTCGCCAGTCGCACGAATACTCTCATGAGTACAAAAGAAACGTTTCTAAATCAAGTCTAAGGACTTTAAAACAAATGCATGCAAAAATAAAAGCTAAAACGCACGATAAAAACGCACGATACAGGCTAAAACGCACGGTAAAAGCTAAAAACGCACGATACAAGCTAAAACGCACGACACGAGCTAAAACGCATGATAAAAGTTATAATAACACATCAAATGAAACAAAATTTCATTCATTAAACATTTCTTGCCTAAAAACGGCAGAGTACAAAAAATTTTTTACGATTACAAAAAGAAAACTATTCTAAAGGAGCGTCGGTGGAAGGTGGATCTGCAGCAGGAACCTCTTCAGTCTCCAAAGGATGCGCAGGAACGGATCCAGAGGTTCCAGGAACCTCCTCCTCGACACCTGCTTCCTCGACATCCACAGGCTTCTCTTCGTCCAGGCCTTTTAGATCCTCCTCGTCAAGAAGGTCTTCAGAGCCCATCACCTGAACGAAAGAGGCTACCTCGTCCTTTGCCATCTGAGAGGTGATAGTCCTAGCGGCTACTCGTCGCATGACCGCAGTACGTGCGACCACGCGAACCAAGGCAGCGTCCTCTTCCAGTTCCTGGATCTTGGACGACAGAGCTTCTTCCCTCTCAGCTTTCTCTCGTCGAACGACCAATAGCTCTTTCTCCAACTCCTTGGTGTGGTCCAAGGCCAACTTCAGCCGTTCCCGCTGTTGAACTTGGAATTGCTCGCTGAGTTCCAGCTTGGATTCCAAATCCCCAATTTGAACCGACTTGGCATTAACCTCGTCGGTCAATTGGACCAGCTTCTTTTTGGCCTTGTCGGCCTCTTTCCTGGCCACCTTGGCATCATTCTGGTTCGACGCCAATTCCTCTTTGATCTTAGCCATCCGAGTATGGAGGCTAAGACTAGTTTGCAAGGCCTATACAAAAGAAAAGAGAGAAAGTTAGAAGCTGTACATGAAAAATAAAAGTGAAATTGTACGACAGGGACTTACCAAGAAAAAGATACCCGCGATGGAGGCATCAAGGTCTTCGATGTCGGCCTCCTCCATACGCGCCTTCTGAGCAGGGACATGAAACTGCTCCAGGACAGGGAAAGTGGCCGCCGTCCTAATGACGTCGTCCACCATGAAGTCAGAGGGTATCTGGATCGTCATGGTCGTAAGACCAGATCCCTCAACCCCCTTGCCCTTGTCGACCTTCGACGCAGGCTGACTCGACGCACCCTCTCCCTTTGCAGGAGGGGCGAAGCTAAGAGGAATAGCCTCTATACCACCTTCAGCCTTTCGCTTGGCATCCTTAGGTGGGGTATCCACAGGAACGTACGACGATCTCGTACGTTTAGCCACTTGAACCTCCTGGGCAGCCGCTTTTCTTTTGGCAGCACGAGCAGCTGCTTCCATCGTCGACGCCTTCTTGGAAGCTGAACCTACATAGAAAAACAAAGTTAAAATCAAACAAAACTAATACAAACCAAGATATTGACGTACGATATTTACCTTCCATATCCGTCTCCTCGATGATTTGCACTTCAGGCTCAATGTCGCTCTCTTCGCCGCCCTTCGACGTTCTATACGTGCGATCCGTCACACTATAACTCAGAAAGTGTGAGATCAACTCGCTGGACTCTTCAGTCGTCTCAAACGTGAAGTTAACAACTGCAAGAAAACAGGCGATTAGTCATCAAAATCATGTAAAAAACGTATAAAAATAAAAATAGACGCCTAAATTACCATTCGAGTTCCACTCAGGAACAACCCAAGATTCGTCGGAGACCGAAGACGTCTGGACGAAGACGTAACGAGACTTCCACCCTCGATCATTCACTTGTGTGCGATGAACGAGCATGGTGTCATTCCTACCCTTAGGAAACAACCCGTAACGGTTGTAGGGCAGTTTAGTCACGTTGTAAGCAGAGAGAAGGTCATCCACAGAGAACGCACGACGACCCCAATCTTTGGTCACCCGTTCGATCACCAAGATGACTCGCCAGAATTGGGGCATCAGCTGTCCCGGAGACACGTCAAAGCGGGTCATAAAAGCTCTTGCCAAAGGAGAATATGGCCATCGAAATCCGACTTTGAACGGATACTCAAAAAGAGCAAAGAAACCCTTTGGAGCATCCGCTGGACGGATCTCTCCGGCCACCCTCACAAAGGCATTCTCTGGTAACCCAGCTAATTCTCTTAACTCTCCTACTTCTAAGCTCTCAGCAATCGAACTCTTAACCTCCGACGACATGATGAAATCTAATCGGTTTAAACTATTTTTTAGACGAGTAAACCTAAAGTTTTCTAAACCTCTATTACTCTTCTTCGCTAAAGACTTCAAACGCATGAAACAAAGAGAAGAAAGTACCTTATAAAAGCCTAGTCGCACGAAATATTTGCCGAAAATAAGGTCAGATTACGATCTCGCAAAATCAATTTGAAAATTAAGGAGATTTGTAAAATCCTTTCTAATTCTCAAACGCCTTATTTATAGTAACTGAATCAAATGAGTCATCAGGGATAATCGTGCCACGCGTCATCATTTAACCGTTAGAAGACACGCGTCCAGGCTAACGGCTAGATAACGGCTATATTTCTAAACGTCTATTCGACCGTTAGACAACGTATTTTTTACTCTTTGACCAGCGAATTAAAGATTTAGATAAAATAGAATTATTCTCTAAATCTTGGGGCAAATTGTTAGGGTAAAAATCTACGATCGCACGACAATCGATTATAATCGTAAGATAAATATTAGGACGATAGTCCTGTATTAAGATAAGGTCCTGAGATAAAGCCTAAAAGAACTATCGAACAAAGATCATTAAACATCGAACGAATACATCGAATAAGTCGAACGATGACGACAATGACGTACGACGATACTAACGAATAAATATATGAAGTTTATATCTTTGATGCAGATAAGCTGATCATCATATCTAACAATTGTCTACCTTTGAGGAAATCGGAAATCGAGTACTATGCTATGCTCGTTGGAGTTCACCATTACAATGAACAAGTCGTAAGTTATGCATCGTCCGACAGCATCAAAGATCGACCGTTACAAGCAAGATTCCCGCAACAGTTACAATCTGGACATTAACTCTCAACAATACCGTTGGACAGTTACTCTCCGAGCATTAATTGAAGACAATAACGTTGGACGGTTACAAATCAATCATTGATGAGCCACAATACCGTTGGACCGTTATTATCAAGCCACTATATAAGAAGAATCAAGCCAATATTTCAACACACGAAGTTCTATCCGAAGCTCACAAGTTCTATAATCGTTATTCTAAAGAATCATCTGTAATTTACATTCGATTTCATAGTTTTCTCAGTTGTAATCGTACGATCAAAGCTGTATACTTGAAGGATATCACCCCTGATTGGTGATCATAGTGCTCTGTCGACTTATCTTTTAAGTCGACCGCAGGTTTTTTCCTCCGTCGTGAGGTTTTTCCTGCGTCATCAAATTATTTGTCTTACTTTACTTTCTCGCACTTATCATTGATTGTAATTTCTTTCTCTCGACGGTTAAGCCTCACACAAGTTTCATTCGACATCGAGTTGTGTAATTTTTTACATAAACATAGATTTAGATATTTAATCATCTATCTTTTAAAGTAGACACTTATATCGACATCAACACAAATGATAATGTGAAATTTACATTGAGACAAAATAAGTATTACTCCCTTCATCTCAAAATAGATGTCCACAATCAAATGACAAACAATCTTAAAAATGTATAATTAGTGCATTTTTCAATTAAGCAAAAGACAACTTAGTCTTAATAATAGAAAGATAAATTTTATCTATCTTACGATTAAGGTTAGAATGGGAAGAAAAATTTTGAAAATATATAACTATTTTGGAATAAACTAAAATTTCAATACAGCTGTTTGAAACAAGCAAATATGAACTTGACCTTTAGCAACCCATACGCAAACCGATTTGGTTGACAATTTAGATTGAGTACATAAAAAAATTTGAACCCAAAAATAACAAGATTAATAGTTAAGTGACCGTCCCGTAGTAACCACCAAGCTATGTCAAGATACACTAAGCTACCTGCTTATTGTCGTTCACAAAGTAAGAATGTGGAAGAAGCACAAGTTTTTCGGAGTAAATATGAGCAACCTTAAGTGTGGAAACAAACTGTAATAGAAACAAGCCAAAAATTAAAATAGAGTGGATGTTTTCATGAAGATCCCCCTAGCTAGTGAAACGTATTGCAAAGATCAAAGATAATGTGTAAAAACAGAAGAAAAATGGGATCCCTAACCTATTGAACGTAGTGTGCCCTAGTCATGCCAGGAAATCCCATATACGAGACCTGGATAAGAGCAGGTAGAATTGCAATGATTTCATTCCGAGCCCCTCGAAATCGCATACGAACAATTGATTACTTGTGCACCATAAATCAACAACACGAAACGCATTTTTGACTAATTCACAAATACTTACATCAGTAATTTTCCATACTCTCTTTTGAGAGCCAAGAAAGTAAAACTATGACCGTGTCTGCCTATCACATGCCATGAAGAAACATTAACAAAAATAATAAAATGAAAAATCCATAACATGCAAGCCTTTAGAGCATACTGTAATATGTTTCTTTTCCTCTTGCAAATTGATCTCCCAAAACAATTAGGGATTTCCTCTTGCAATTGATCTCCCAAAATCGCTATGGACTTCTCTCTCACTCTCTAAACCGTTCTCTGGCAATTGAGAAGGGATTAGGGCTTTTCAAGCCTCTTGTAAACATGACCCCACTTACCCTCTACTTTGAGATATAACAAACTAGCCCCCAAACCTGAAAGTTACACAAAAGACCCAAAAGTTAACTAAAGTTAACTAAAACCAGTTAAATTACTAACTTGGAAAAATGGGGAGTTACATTGGGGATCAAACATCTGCTGTCCTTGGCATCGACCCGCAGGTTTGTAACCTGCGGGTAGCCCACGGGTAACAGCCCGCATGGAACCCGCCGATAGCACTGAGTTGAAAACGCAATATTGCGTTCGGGTTCGGCTTGGGGATTTCTTTTATGGCATCCTTTTAAGGATATTAATAGATGATAATTGGTAGAATTTGAGAGCCATTGAGATAGATATGATATGTCTACGGCTCGAAGGTTGGGTACGGTTTTAGAGTTCATGTTGAAAGGTTGTTTATGTGTACGTTATATGTATGTTTTAGGTGCGTGAACTCTTACGTATGTAGCTTTCAGACTCTATTGTCGGGTGAGTACATTAACCTGCATTCAACATTGTTATGCCTTGTGTTCATGTAGTTATATGTTGCTATGCAAATTGGCATGTAATGTTATGATAGTACCTATGGTGGTGTTTCACCCTAGGGAAGATGTGGTTATGAGGCCTGGTACCAGAGTCTGTCATGATACTCTTGGTGTTTACACCTCGAGTAAACTACATGTCCAGTTTTACTGTTAAATGCTTATGGTTGTGTATGTGCATGCATAGAGCCTAGGTTTGTGCTTACTAAGCTTTATGCTTAACCCATTGTGGTTTTATGTGGTTCAGTGACATGTACCACGTCGAAAGACAAAGGAAAGGCCCACGTTTGATGATTCAGATTGGAGATCAGTTCAGCTTACGTTTGATATATGTCTTTAAACACTTATGGAAAATAGATTATCTTGATTTGCAAACTAGTTTGATAACTTGTGATTGTTCTTTTGAAAGTAATTTACTTATTGGACCCGAGTTTTGGGAATTTGTTCACATTATTTACGAAATGAAGCTTCTGCAATAGTATTGGTTACTTTTAATTGTTAAATGTTTGTAAAATGAAATGAGGTGTTACATTTTATATTTTTATACTAATATTA
>CM058043.1:38269514-38310664 GCA_030169165.1 Centaurea solstitialis
TCCACGTGATTCAGTGCACGAAAATAACAATAATACTTTTTCTTTGTTAATACTTATTGTTAAAGATTCTTTAAATTTAGCGATTTATTTATTGTATTTATCTTATTTTTGGAAACACAAGAAACTCGTTGGAGTGAATTTTTTGACAAAAGCTTCATTATATTTGTATTAGAAAATTTATTAGGAATGTCTTAAGAATATAGAGATTATGCAGTTTGATTCATGAATCAAAACCTTCTTTCAAATTTCAGTTTGTTAATAAAAACAAGAATATTATTGTTCATTTGCAATCTCAGTTTTTTATCAGAATTTCATAAACGCTAAAGTTTTCGATTTAAGAATTGATAAGCTGAATTTCATTTATAGTGATGTAATGAATAAATAGTTATTTTTTACCGAAAATTTTAATTTCAGTTACATTCACCTAATTCAATGGCAGATCAAGAATTCGATAGAAAATTGTAAAAAAATATATAAAATTATAAAAATAAGTTAGTACTACCGATTTCTATGTTTTAATTAAAAATACAAATCAACTAACAACCTATAAATCTAATCTCAATAGTTAAGTAATTAAAATTGACATGTATGCATCAAATAATTACATCCCTAACCTTAAGTTAAAGTTTATGGGAGTTGAGATTTAAGTTTTTTATGCCTTTTATGAGATCGTGTTTATTTCTTTTGAGTTTTCGCTTAATATTTACTTTTTTATCAACATACTATTCACTTTTTTCTATTTTTACCAACATTCTTAATATTTATGATTTACAAAAAATTTAATTAGTTTTAAAGAGGGACCAAAGTTAATAATTAGTGTTAACCACAAGGACCAAAAATGTAATTAACTCTTAATTTGGGGTAGAAACTATTGAGAAAAAAAATAAAACGTTGGCTTTATTGAAAATTTTTTTTGATAGTTTAATGAAGTAATTGGTAAAAATTAAAGAATGTTGGTAAAAAATATAAAAAAGTAATAGTATGTTGGTAAAAATGGTAATTTTCCCTAATAATTTTCGAATTTAAGTCTATATCAAATACAAAATACAGCTTCAACTTAACTAGTTAAGCTCATAAACAGTAATGTTTGGCTCAATTCATTTGAAAACTTCATTAAAGTCTAATTCAATTTAAGTCAAGCTAATTCGAGCATACACTTTTTCATGCAAAACATGTTCTTATTTTGTCAATCACACATTCAAAATTTAAAATATCAAGATTGTGTCAATAAACAAGTTATCTATATGGAGTTTAAACCCATATAGTTTCTTTCTACTCACATAAATATATACTCTTTTATACTCACATAAATATATACTCTTTTATATTGGATCCTACATGTACATTCACATACACTTATCCATACATCCTATAAAAGTATCTTCAAGAACTTCTATAAATAGAGAAAATCATGTTATGTTCTCTATAATGCTTTAAGAGCTTCTCTAACTTGTTCTATATAATAGAATATTATAAAGCCAACTCTCAATATAGAGAATTCTCTAAAACTCTAAAAATGAGAGAAATGATTTTTTTTATTCATTCCACCAATGAAGATTAAACTAATATCAATTTATATAAAAATTTTAAAAGTTTATTGGGATCATAAAAATATTAAATATTTAAATAATATAATTTATAATAAAATCTCTAAAATAGAGAATCAATAAAATCTAGCAAAACCTAAAAAACCGTTAATTTCATTGTTTAATTGGGTTAAATTGTTTCGTGAAAGAGTTTAATATGATGATCTGTCTTAAACAAAAAGCTCTCTAACTGTCAACCTTCAAAGTAGGAGTTCGAAACGGTCATCGATGGGTAATACCTTCTCAACACTATCGAACCTGAAATCCACTCTCAATTGCTTTTTATTTCTCATTTTGATGAAATTTATTTCATATATGCTTGATTAAGCAATCTTCATATATTGTTAATAAAATTGTTTCATATACTCTTGACTACCTTCATGTTTCTAATGTTGGAAATATTTTTAAAATCAATACTAAGTATAAGTCCCTTTGCTCACAAGTGGTATATTCTTTTTGCTTTAATTTTATTTATTTTCGTATTACAAGGTAATCAACACCCTCTTGTACCTATAATAACAATTATAAAAACTACCTAAAAGTTTGGCAATATACAATTTTAAAATAAAAGGTTAACTTTTGTTTGGCTAAAATTACCTAGAAGTTTGAAATAATGTCATTTCATAGGGTAGGAGGGGGGTTGCAATGATCCTTACCCATAGTTTTTTAAAAGATTGCTATTTGCGAGAATTGTTTGCATTTTTTGCTTTTTGTAACTTGGCATCTAACAGTACACAACTTATTTATAGTCTTTTGGGGGTTTAGGAAGCAAAAATACGATCATATTTGAAAAAAAAAATCATACAACAGCTAGTTTTATTAAAATTCGGATCGGGCAGGGCCTTCGAATCCATCCAAAGTCATAACCGATTAAGGATTTCAAATATATAAACCGATTAGTATCGGTCTAAGGTTAGATCAAAGATTGGACCAGTTATCAATTAACCGCTAGTTTTAAATTGGGTTGGGCCCAAGTATTCCCAGCCCAATCTCACCTTATTGCCCAAGATACCCTAATTCTGTAGCAAACACCAAATAACAGTTGGATTAACGTATTGACTGACATAAGTTCGGTTCCAAAAATGTGAATATGTGAATATATAAAAATCTTAGAAATATTTAACATATTTTATATTACAAGGGAGGTTCAAATGGAAATCATGAAATAACGTATTTAATGTTATTTTTTATTAATATCGTGAGATATATATTTATGTTAATGTGATAATAGCTATTTATAATTTTTCAAAATATTAATTATGAATAATATATGAAATAATTAGTTCTTTCTATTTTTAGAATAAGTATGGTTTTCATTCAAACCTGCCTCTATGTATTATTTGTATATATATTCCTAGTTAAGTGTGAGCAGGAATGCAGGATAACATGAGAGATGAGACTTGTTTGAAATCCACACCTTGAAAATTTTATTAAAAGACCAAATCACGGTTAGTTTATGTACCTGAGTAGTTAAGTGTAGCTAGTTGTGGGTTCGAGTCCCATCATGAACGTTGGTGTAGATTTAGGAGTAGGTTTAGTAGATGCATACGTTGCTCTAGTTATAAAAACTTACATACATATATATATTTTTCTGATCATTGTATCAATAATATATATGTTTGTTTTTAGTGTATTACCATCATTAATAATCTTAACTCCACCCAAACCAAGGGAAATGATATTCACCACTCCCAGACTTCCAGTATCGATACGGTTGTGGTACGTACATATGTTTTGCATAAAATTTAATTTTTATATTTATTGTACTTTATAACATAAAGTTTCGTGTTTGAACTTCGTAAAACTAATTAATAATCACGTTTAAATACATAACAAGCATTGAATACTACTACTATATATTGCATGATATTCCATAAAACTTAAAACGAGTTAAGGACACTCCTCCTTTCGCAATCAAAACCATAAAAACAAAAATCGAAATACTACCAAAGGAGTGTTAGTCTAGTGGTAAGGCTTGGGCACTACATAGTGGTGAACTCGAGTTCGAGCCCTGGGGAACGCATTTTGGAGGTACGGGGGCTTCGACCCCGGGTTGCATACTTTAGCAGTCGGGCCTCGGCCCAAAATTGCCGATGATTAGTCTGGGCCCAATGTGGTCTGGGATACCTCTTCCAAAAAAAAACCGAAATACTAATTTTTTTTTTGAACTACAACTTTAGTTAGTTGTTAGTATACATCTTAGTTAGATTAGAAGCGCATCTGTCCGGGTTCGAACCTGGGCCTTCTACTCCAAGAGGGTGACCCCTCTACCAACCGGGTTAGCCCCGGTTCAGAATAAAAAATAAAATACATATGATCAACACAATTAATCTTATTAAAAATGTTTTACGAATTTCGATACTTACAAAGAAAATCTTGAATTAGATTTAAGTATTAAGTCAAATGTTATATTCTTAATAACAAAATAATATTTGTCATCAAACTAATAAAGACTAATTATATATTTAAGGTCTTATGAGTCATGTTATTCATTACTAACTTATAGAAAAGAAAATTAAATAATAAGAATGATATAAATGTCATGGTTTCAAGGTATAAAGTAACAAGAGTTGGAGGTAAGAATATAATTAGATTGGCATATGTTTTTTTGGAACGGCAAGCTAATACACACACGTTTTCGGGGTATCCAGGCTCCCACTTAAAGGTGCCATCCAACTAATCTCCGTCGACCATAACCCATCCCAAATAAGGGTATATACACGGTTTTGGAACCGTGTATATGGCTAGCGTTTATAAAAGTCTTGGACATTTATATACGGTTTTAGAACCGTGTATAAAAGTCACCATTCATACACGGTTCAAAAACCGTTTAAAAAAGAACTATTAACCGTGTATGAATGCCACAATCTTACACGGTTTTTAGATGAAACCGTTTAAAAAGTTTTATTAACCATGTATAAAAGTGTCTATTTTACACGGTTTTTATGCTGAAACCGTGTACAATCATAATAATTTTGCACGGTTTTTATTAAAGAACCGTGTATAAATGTAACCATTTATTAAAAAAATAATACATTTGTACACGGTTTTTTACCGGAACCGTATATAATGATATATATTTATATTTTTAATATTTTCCTCGTTTTTGTTACTATCAACTACTCCAAATGCCCGTGAAGGTGCATTGTGTTGTAAATACATTTTTTAATACAATTCCAATTGAAAGAATGGAACATTTCAAATACAAACAATAATTACATCTCAAAGTAATTAACCATTAAACTTATGTAACACCCGTAATTTGGTAGTAATAAACACTCCCGATTTAATGAGAATAATAGGAATTTAGAATTTTAGATCAAGTTATGCATTTTATGGTCTAATATGTTAGGAAATTCAATTACGAGCCCAACGGTTCTTTCGGAATCGAAAACGGAGCTGTAACGAGGAAGTTATGGCCGAAACAAAATCGAACCCAAAACTGATCAGGTGCTAGCGATCGCTAGCCATTACCCTAGCGATCGCTAGGCAAGAAACTCAAGGCTGCTGTTTTAGCTCGCGATCGTGCTCTCGACCTGGAATGAACCAAGCTAGCGATCGCTAGCCCTCAAGCCTAGCGATCGCTAGGCAGCTGTTATTTTCAGGAAACGGGTTTTTAACCCTTCTTAACTTCATTTGGCCACCACTCTTTCATTTCTCACCCATTTCTCCTGAATTTTCTCTCTACCTTCTCCAAATCCAAAACCCTACAAGATCTTGAGATCAAATCCACACTTGGAGCTAGCTCGGGAGGAAACCACATTTCACCTACCTCATCTTCTCCACCCTTCCTTTCACCACCATTGTTGCTTGAAGAAAGGAAAGCTTCAAACCCTAGGGTTTTAGTTGAATCTCATCCGGTAAGCTTCGATTAAACCCTTGTAGGTTGGATCTATGCATATAATAAGGGTTATGAACTAACCTAGGGTTCGATTTACTTGATTTTAGGGTCGTGCTCTTATTTGACCTAATCTTGGAATTTGGGGGTTTTATCACAAAACCCTAAGGTGAGTTGCTAAAACTATTTTGTTAAAACTGAGAGCACATCATTTTGATGAAGTCTATTCCTTGCTTTATTATGTGGATATATGTGAACTTGGTATAGATTACTTCTCGTGTTTAGTTGAGGATGCTCATGGTATGTATGAAGTGCTATTCTAGTATGAATGACTTGGATGGTGTTACTCTTTGTATGAGATGAAATTATCGTATGCTATTTCGTATGTGTTAAACCCACGGGTTGTATGATAAATGTACTTATACGAAATGCACGACATGATACATGACTTGGGATTATGTAAGAATGGAATTGATATCCGAAAAGGGGCATACCCGAAATGATATAAAGGGGGCTTGAGATCCCGATGTATACCTCTATAAATGACGCTATGCTAAATTCAGTGTCGAGGTTTATATGTAATCGATATGGACTAGATGCTATGCTAAATTCAGTATCTAGGTCTTGTATGGAAATGATATGGACGTGACGCGATGCTAAATTCCGTCTCACGATCCTAAATGATAATAACATGGACGAACCAACGTAATGTGTCCACACCAAACAGTCTTGGGAGGTTCTGAAATAGGAATGCCCCTATGTCGCCGGCCCTCGGGTTGCTCCCTTGGTACGCGGGCCTCGGATGATGTTGCCATGCTAAATTCGGGACATCGAGGTGTTTGGAATCAGTGAATGTCGGGGCATTGGTTGGTGGAGGTGGGTCGCGCCCATTGTTTCCGCAGATAAAATAATAAACCGGTTTAACATGCTACCTTGGATTGCTAGCATAATCTTGTATATCTCGCATGTATTATTACGTTCTTCATGTATGATATTATTTGTACAACTCACTAGGCTCCTTTAGCCTAACACTTGTTTGGTGTCGATGTGTCTCTCAGGTGCTAGGGACGCGGTTCCCAAGTAGGAGCCGGAACTAGAGAGTGAGCTTTGGGGGACGGGTGAAGAGTCCGGTCTTTAGACCGCGCGTACATGGATAGATCTGACAACCCTTTTGTAGTCTTTTCCCAGATAGGATTAGACTAGACGGTTGTCGTATTCTTTAATTAGAATTACAAACATTGTAAATCATACACTATTTATACCCCTGTTTTTGGGATGAGCTCACGCCTTGGCGTATTTTGTATACCACCTTTTGTGAAATTAAAAGTGACAGGATCTATAAATCAATATTAAGATCAGAATACTTAATCAAAGAAGTTTGCGGAATAACACTTTGATTATAAAGTAGAACAATGAATCTGAACAAACTGTGTATATTGATATCAATAGCTTAATGATTACAACTACAAGCCCCAATCTGTTTGAACAAACTCAAACAGACGTGCAATACTTCTCTATTGCAGGGATTTCAAGAATAATCTTGAGGCTCTTAATTCTAACACAAAAGCTATCAAAACTCGTATCTAACAATGATCAACCTATCAGCTATATATATGACATAACAGATTACAATAAGGAAACTAGATTACAAGATAATCTCTAAAAATTCTCCAAGCAAATCGTATCTTGTCTATATCTTCAAATCACCACAATCCTTTCCTTATCGTCTTCTGATAGCAGTGGTAAAAACATAAGCAGAGTTAACTTTACACCAGCAGTGTTAACTTCAGAACCAGCAATGGTAATCTTCAAGAGCAGTAGTAATCTGGTACAACAGTGGTAACCTTGATCTTCATTCATTCATCACATACTGGCAGTGGTAACCTCTAGTCTTCAGTAGCAGTAGTAACACTCCAAAACCAGCAGTATTAACCTTCAATTGCAGCAGTGGTAAAGTATCAGACTCAACAATCTCCCCCTAAACTTAACTTCTCAGCATGAGGAGCTAAGTTTGTGAGTCTGATCTTCAAATAAGTATGCATCTTCTTCACCAGCAACCTTGCAGCTCTTGTAGGTTCACCTTTTGTACTCAGACTTACCTTCATCATACACTGCAGCCTTTGAATATCCAGTGCATCAGTTTCACATTCTTCAAAATAATACTCCATTTCTTCATCATTGATGCTCAAACTGTAAACTCTGCATTTTTCAAACCATCTCCATACCTTCACCTCTTCACATGTTGAGTTCTTTACACCTAGAAGCCTGAATGGTTCAAATAACCAAAACAAACACTCTAGTGCAAACTTCCTCTTTTTGGCTTGATCAGGATCATCTCTGTCATTCACAGCTACCTTGATCACAGTGCATCTTTGCTCATACATCTCCTTTAAATTTTCCCTTGTACACTCATCCAAGATTTTTTCCCATTCAGTATCACAAAGTTCTGACCCATCATCAAACTGTACAACAAATCTCAGATCTTGATCAACTCCCCAACCAGTGACTTTCTTCTGCTTTAGCTCAATCACTTCCTCATCAAAATAATGAGCATTCAATTCCAGCAACTGTTCTCTCAATCTTCCAATCAATTCTTTATCAAACTCAGACAGATTCTCTTTCTTTTTCACCTCCAGCATACTTCCCATCATAATTGGTTCAAAATCATACCTTTTATCCACCAGAAAGAAACTCATTCTTCCCTTTTCAAAATTCACTGAAAACACCCTATTTTCATAGGTGTTCCAGGAAATTACTTTTCCTTCTCCTATACTGTCATCCTGATCTCTTTTTCCCTTTTCCTTGAGTTCTGCTTTTGTTTTTGAGAAGGCAAACATTATCTTTAGATCTTCAACCAGCATTCTTGCTTCCTCAAAATCTTCAATCTCTTTAGTGCATGCTATCTCATACATCTTCTTCAGATCACCTTTGGACAAATTTCTGAATATCCCAAGATGATTGGCAAACACCTCATTTGTTCCATCACTCCTGAATACCTTGAAATAATCAATTTGATTATTTTCAAAATATATCCACATTGATATATTTGAAGGTTCCTCCACTTCCTTACTCATCTTTGGCTTTTTAGCCACAGACTTCTTTCTTATTGCCTTTGATGGTTGTGCCTCTGTCTGCTTTGGCACTTCAACCTTCTTTTCAACTGTTTTCTTAGCAACTTCTTCTTTCTTTTCAACCACTTGAACCACTTGCTGCTCAGAATCAATCACAATTTCCTTAGCCTTTTCAGGATTACCTTCAGTAGTAACCTGTTCTTCAATCTGATCTCTCTTCCTCTTCCTTTGAACCAAAGCCACCTCTTCAGTTTCAACTTGTTGTTCCTCCATTGCTTCCAAATGCATGGCTTCTCTGGTGACATTGTACTTGTTCTCAATCTCTTCCAGAGTCCATCTAGAAAAGAATTGAAATGGCTTTCCAAGAGCAGTAGATAGATATCTCACCATTGTCCTCCTCTTTTCTGTTTCAGCTTTTGACATTGACTTCTTCTGAGGCTTTTTCACAGGCTTCTTCTTATCAGCTTTCCTCTTTCTCTCTTCCACCTCCTTGTTTACTCTTTCTTGCTCCTCTAGGCTCAATTTTCTAGCAAGAGCCTCTGAAGCTTCATATTTCATAATCTTCCTCTTTGCCTCATCAATTTCAGTGTCAGAATCAGACTCTGCTTCTTCAATCACCTTCTCTTTTCCTTTGCCTTTAGAATCAACAGGAATCTGTTTCATAACCTCTGGTTCTTTGAAAACTACACCCTTGGTAGGTTTGACTACTTCAGGCAGTTTCACTAGCAAATTAGCAATGGTTAGATCATCTTCATTGATCTCTGGTTCATCAATATTAACTACAGGTTCATCTGCAACCTGAGTGTCTTCATTTGCTTCCAAATCAGTCTCAGCCATTGTACCAGTCTCTTTCTGTTCCTCCCCCTTGGCTTCAGTCTCCATCTCAACACCTTGTTCATTCACAACTTCTTTTTCATGCACAGACTCCCCCTTGAATCCAGATCTCTCCCCCTTTGTGAATTGAACCAAAGTATTATACCTCCTCCTTAGAGCTCGAATAGTACCCTTCATTGAGGCAATAGAAGCACCTTGAGACTGAATAATCTTCGCTTGCTTCACAATTCTTGCATCCAGCACTTTAAGCAGATCATGCTGAGCAGTAGCCAACTCCTCCAAAGTGTCCAATCTGTCCTCATGAGAATCATGTCTCTCATCATGTGCAAAGAAATTGTTCTCAAACGCCTTCAAGTCCTTGGCAATGGTACGAAAGTTTTCCATCAATTCCTTTTGTGAAAATCTGCTCTCACCAGGTTTAGAAGTGTTAACCTCCATTACTGGATCTTTGAGCTTTTTGACTTTAGTCTTCAGCCTTGCTGAAGCATTAGAAGCCCCCTTGGTTTCTTGGCACCTGGGTCCTCCCTGTGATTTCTCACTAGGAGTTGCCGTGGTGGGGGTCTTACTTATGTTCAAACTGTCCTGATGCACGCCGTGTGCAACATCAGTAGTTTGAGCCTCACCAACCACATGCCCATCCTTCTCCTTAGAGGGCACCTTCTTTACACATGAGTGGGGCTGCACTCCATGTGTTTCCCTTTGGGTAGAATCAGAAGGAGAGTGCTCCAACTGTTGGCTTATAGATTCTTGAGGTTTAGAACCAGAGGAGGAAGGAGCTCCTCTGTTCTTTCTTTGATATTTTTTCAGTGTGGGGGTGGGGTTTTTCTCAAGGGACAGAGGGATAGTATCAGTGATAGGTGTGGGTAGGTCATCAGAGGGAATGCTTGGTTGTGTAGGCTGCAAGCCTGATGCCCTACCTTGGGGTTGGTTCACTCTCATCATTGTAGAGAACAATGGAGTGAATTGGTCATTAGAGCCTTCTGCAGGTCTCTTCATATTGGAAAACACCTTATGACCAAGAGCAGAGCTCTTATAGATGTTTCCATGAGTTGGTACATCCGTCAATTCCTTGGTTATAACTTCTTGGACAAATCTTGGGAACATGAAGAATGTTTTAACTTTAGAGTTTGGAATGTTCTCAAGATTGTACACAAGACCATCAAAAATCATCTGTGAAAAATTAAACACTTGTTTTGTGGCTAGACAGACCAAGGCAGAAGCCATAGTACTGCTAAACTCACCAAAACTAGTGGATTTCTTTGAAAAACAGTGCAACAGAGTATGCACAAAGAATCTCCACTGAGGGCGAAACTGACTTTTAAGATATTTCAAGGAAGTTTGTGAGCCAGTATACCCCATTTTCAAAAGATTTTCCATGATAGTTCGAGTAGAGAGCATAGAGATACCTCCCTCATCATTGAGTTGAAGATGATGTCTGATTTTGGCAGGGGTAAGAGTGAGTGAAAGACCACAGATAGTGGTTTGAATGCTTTTGATCCCTTCTTCTTCCTGTACAACGCCATTCATCCAGAAGTCTTGCAGATGTTGAATGTAAACCGTAGGATTGATTGTCGCAGCATACGCAATGTGGGATGATGCCAAGAAATCAACAATATCCTCAAAACCTTCGGAGTCCCCACCTTTGGAAAGATATCCAATCTTGTTATGATCTTTGACAAATATCAGTGAATCCATTAGAAATCGATGAAGAAAACCTAATCAGATGATGAAATCAGTTCGAATGCAAGAACACCGAGAGAGAATTAATCGAAGAATAGCAAACGTTTTTGAGAGCAAAAGTGTAGAATAGCCGTTAATGAAAAAGGCGGTCAAGTTAGGGCTTATATACTACACTTTAGAGTAGGGGTAACTACCATTAGCAGTGTTAACGAACACAAAGTGGGCTAGGTCAAATAAGCAGTGGTAATGAAACTAGCAGTGGTATTCGATAAACTAGCTTAAAAGCAGTATTAAAAGTTACCCGCAGTGGTAATGACACGCATTGGATTAAAAGCAGTGGTAAACACATGGACTAGTCAAAAGCAGTGGTAATTACATCCACTTAATTAAAAGCAGTGGTAAAACCCTAGGCATTGCTCAGAGTAACTAGCAGTGTTAACGGGCGTGTGTGTGAGCAGTGGTAAAGCACAAATGCATAAGCAGTGGTAAAATGCGAATGTGAGAGCAGTGGTAGTGTGTGATGATGCTAGCAGGGGTAACAGGCGAAAGATGAGCAGTGTTAACAGGCGAATGACTAGCAGTGTTAACAGGTGAATGACTAGCAGTGTTAACAGGCGAATGACTAGCAGTGTTAACAGGCGAATGACTAGCAGTGTTAACAGGCGAATGACTAGCAGTGTTAACAGGCGAATGAATAGCAGTGTTAAAAACTTAGTAACAACAATCATTGCACTTTAGAGACTGCTGCACAGAGATCGATATATCAGCAAAGAAAACTCCATCTGTCACAAGAGCAAACTAATCAACAATGACAAAAGAAAAAGAAAGATATACAGAGAAAGTACAAGACAAATTGTAGCAAGAAGAAGGGTTAATCAGAGATCATCATTCCAACACTTGTGATCAAGAATATGAACCTGCCTACATCAAAGGCTTTTGTGAAAAGGTCTGCATATTGATCATCAGTGTGGACTTTCAGAACCTGAATTAGCTTCTTTTCATTACAATCTCTGATAAGATGGTACTTAATCTCTATATGCTTGGTCTTGGAATGTTTGACAGGATTATTCACAATGCTGATAGCACTGTTGTTGTCAATATATATAGGTGTCTGCAAGAAAGAAAGACCATAGTCCTGCATCTGATTCTGAATCCATAAGACTTGTGAGCAGCATTGAGAAGCAGCTATGTATTCAGCCTCAGCTGTTGATTGTGAAACAGTGGTCTGTTTCTTGCATTGCCAAGAAACCAATCTTCCTCCTAAGAACTGACATCCTCCTGATGTTGATTTCCTATCCAGATTTGCTCCTCCATAATCACTATCTGTGTAGGCCACCAAGTCAAAAGAATTGTCATATGGATACCAAAGTCCCAATTTGGGTTGACCCTTGAGATATTTGAAGATCCTCTTGACTGCATGCAAATGTGACTCCTTTGGCCTAACTTGAAACCTAGCACACACACAAACAGCAAACATAATATCAGGTCTAGAAGCTGTAAGATACATCAATGATCCAATCATGGATCTATACTGATGAACATCAACTTCCTCCCCCTCAATATCAGCAGTGAGGTGTTTGTGAGTCTCCATTGGTGTGCTTGCTGGTTTTGCATCATTCATTCCAAACTTTTGAAGCATAGTGGCAACATATTTGGATTGATTGATGAATATACCATCTTTCTTCTGCTTGACCTGTAAACCAAGAAAGAAAGTTAGGTTTCCCATAGAGCTCATCTTAAACTTCTTGTGCATTAGTTCTTCAAACTCCTTGCACATGTCTGCCTTTGTAGAACCAAAGATGATATCATCTACATAGATCTGCACTATCAACATATCAGTCTTTGTCCTTTTGATGAATAGAGTCTTATCAATGACACCCCTCTCAAATTTGTTTTCCAACAAATAGGAGGACAAGGTATCATACCAAGCCCTAGGTGCTTGATGAAGACCATACAGTGCCTTCCTCAACTTACAAACCCTATCAGGATATTTAGGGTCTTCAAACCCTGGTGGTTGACAGACATAGACTTCCTCATCAATAGTGCCATACAAAAATGCACTTTTCACATCCATCTGATAGACTTTGAATCCTTTGTAAGATGCAAAAGCTAAGAATAGCCGGATGGCTTCAATTCTAGCTACAGGTGAAAATACATCATCATAGTCTATTCCTTCTTCCTGAGTGTATCCCTGTGCCACTAGTCTGGCCTTGTTCTTGATCACAATTCCTCTCTCATCTGTTTTGTTTCTGAAAATCCATTTAGTGCCAATTACTCTGTGTCCTTTTGGGAGATCCACCAAATCCCAAACATGTTGTAGGACAAACTGTAGTAATTCTTCTTGCATAGCTTCTATCCAGCTTGGATCCTTCATGGCATCTGACACTTTCTTTGGTTCATTCTGGGAAAGAGAGCATGACAACATCCCAGTCTGAGTATTCACATATCCTGCTTCTCTGCTTTGCTTCCTTGTAATCATAGGAGAGGCCACATCTCCAATCACTTGGGAAGCAGGGTGATTCTTTTGAGTTCTTGTCAGATGTAGGGGATCTTCAGATAAGATCTCCCCTAAATTTGAATCATCTGGATCAGATTCTAAGGGAACTGGTTGAGTGATTTCACTTGTATCTCCAGACTCATTTTCCACATTGCTTTCAAGCTGTGGAGTCTCTTCAGTCTCCTTGTCTCCTTCTTGGTGCTCTGAAGCATCCTCTTGTACTTCAGTCTCTGATTCTTTATCTTCTGAACTGATGGTGGATGGAGGAAATAGAACAAAAGTTGTGTCTGTCTCCTTCTCTTTGATAGTAGGACCTATGTCAACTGCATTGCTCATGTTCAAAGAGTTAGTGAGTGATTCAATGTCAAATAGCCAGTCTGGACCAGTCCCATGCACATTGGGAGTGTGTTCATTGAATTTGACATTGTCACTTTCCTCAATTGTTCTAGAAATAGTATTAAAGACTCTAACTGCTTTGCTTTGTATTGAGTATCCCACAAAGAAACCATCATCAGCTTTGCTGTCAAACTTCCCTAGATGAGTTTTAGTATTTAAGATAGAACAAGGACACCCAAAAGGTACAAAGAAACCTATAAAAGGCTTTTTTTTTGAAAAGTTCATAAGGTGTTTTTTCCCTTGGACTTGACTACATGAACCCTGTTTTGCACATAGCAGGCAGTGTTAACTGCTTCTGCCCAAAAAGTGATTGGTAGTTTAGAATCTGCCAACATGGTTCTTCCAGCCTCAATCAGTGTCCTATTTCTCCTCTCAGCTACTCCATTCTGTTGAGGAGTTCTAGGAGCACTGAATTGTCTTTCAATACCTTTTTCCTCACAAAAGGAATTCAAATCAGCATTTTTGAACTCAGTTCCATTGTCTGATCTAATGACTTTTACTCTAAGGTTCACCTGATTCTCAACTCTCTTTACAAAGGGTTTGATCAGTCCACTTGTCTCATCCTTTGTTCTTAGAAAGAAAACCCAAGTAAACCTAGAATAATCATCAATTATCACAAGACAGTATGATTTCTTGCCTATACTCATTACATTGGTAGGTCCAAATAAATCCATGTGCAACAGTTGAAGAGGAACAGAGATAGTGTTTATTGTCTTTGATTTATGAGAAGCCTTGTGTTGCTTACCTTTAAGGCAGGCTACACAATTATCATCAAGTGTGAACTCTTTTGAAGGAAGACCTCTGACCAATTGATTTTTGACAAGTAAGTTCATGGTCTTAATATTCATATGACCCATCCTTCTATGCCAGAGAGAGGATTCAGTCATTGAAGCTTTTGAAAACAGACAGTTCACAATTTCTGATGGCATACCATTTAAGTCCAGACAATAAACATTATCTTTTCTAGGTGTTCTCAGTAAAATAAAGCTCTCATCAACTATAAACTTTGGAGAAAGAATCATGCACTCTGTATCACTGAACAGAGTGAAAAACCTTTTATCACACACCTGAGACACACTCATCAGGTTGTGTGAGTCCGATATTCGACAAGGATGCAATGTAATGGATCAATGCAAGCTATTACAAGAGTTAGTAATGCTCAAACAAAGATAATCAAGCAAATATGCAATATATATGAAGAACACGACAATACGACAAGCATATAACAAAAGTTGTCAGTTGCAAGATTATTATAAAACGTTAACTATCGACCCCTATTTATAGAGTCGAAGTTACAAAACAACCCCTAGAGTCTATGACTCTTTTAAGAGGTGCACAAAAGTATTGTTCAAGTTCTAACTATTACATAATGTCAAAAGACGCCCCTGACTTCTTTACAAACAAACTAGTCAGGTTCTAACAATCTCCCCCTTTGGGAAGAAGTCAGAAAGGCGGCGGATACTTTAAGGCTGGTTCCCACTGCGAGAGCTGCAGGTACTCGTCCCATTCGCGGATCGATCTCGTACGGAGCTCCATCGCAGTCTCAACCCTTCTCAGCATCAGTCTTTCTTTCAGCTTGACCTCGATCAGATTCAGGGCCTCCTTCAGCTTTCTTTTCCACTGAGTGCCCTTGTACATTGGCATATTCTCCTCCATCAGACGACGCTTCATTCCGTTGTAGACATACAGAAGAGTGCCGTCACAGAAGCTAGACAGCTCACTAAACCGCATGAATCTCCGCTGGTTCTTCCTGAAGGTGATATACACAACACCATGCTCTGGGAGTTCCGTTGGGAAGTAGGGCATGTATTGGTCAAGAAGATTTGCCTCCAGGTTGGGACGCAGCAGATTCACCTTCTGCTGTTTGCTCTCAATCGCCATCTGATAGTCAGTGAGATGCGCGAGATTGATCGTGTGGCGTACATACCTCTTGAGGACTTCTAGACCGTCTCTGAAGTAGCCGGGTTTCAGAATCGGGCCCTCAAGGTGTCTGATGAGTGTAAGGAGATCATCGAGATCAATGCTGTCCAGATCGGCTTCTGTGAACATGAAGTCTCGGAGGTCTCCGTCGGGCTTGCCTGGGTTGTACATCCGCACGTGGAACTCAAGGAATAGCTGGTGTCCGAATTTGTAAGGTCGGACGTCAGTTACCTTGGTGAACCGGTGCTTCTTTCTGATCTGCCCATGCTCGTTCCAGCTGAGCTTCCTCTGGTAAATGTAAGCGGTACGGCGGCGACGCTTCTTGACATGAGACAGGCCGAAGAAAACCTTCTTGGACCACGTGAAGAGGCGTTCCTGTTGGAAGATCCGTGTGAAGGATTCCTCCAGGAAGGGCCTGAATATAACTGTGTGGTTCCAACCCAGTCTGATCGGCTGCTGAGCTGTGAAAGCTTCGGGCGTCTGTACCGTGGGGAGAAAGGCGTCGTACTCCGCACCAGAGACAATGTCATCTGATATCTTCCAAAACCGAAGGCTCTGGGCATGCTGGTTCAGGATCTTCCTTCCCTCGTCAGAGATACGAAGGTCGGAAGGATCCAACGGCGCGGTGTTTGGATCGATCAGGTCTATGGCAGGAGTTACCTTCTCGTGAGGAAACTGGACGGTCGTACCCACGGGTATAGCCTCGTACCTCCAGTTTGCGGCTTCTTCCGGTATGTCTTCGTCGGAATCATCGTTCACAGGATCCGGTATGTCGGTAAGATCGGCAGGATGATCTGCTGGTGGAGCGGTGTCGGCCGGTATATCATCGGCTGCGGTTCCGGAGCCGGAGGGGAGGTCTAGGCGAGCCCTCTTAGACGGTCCCTCCCCCTCATGAGGATTGGCGGCGTCGTCCGGATCATCATGCCCGCGCTTGGAGGGTTGAGCCTGAGACCTGCAAGTTGCCTCAAGCTCGCGGATCCTCCTCAATGCAATCTCCAGCTGCATATCCCTGGTGGCGACCAACTGCTTGTACTGATCCACCTGTCTCTGAAGGGCATCGTTCTGAGTGGTGAGCTGAGCGATGACGATCTGGTGCTCAGCTTCAGAGACAAAGCCGGGAATCTCCTCAGCTAGTGGTGGTGGTTGGAGACGGAGGACGGGAGTAGGAGAGCGGCTTGAATCGGCGAAAGATGGGCGCTCCCCTTCCTGGAACTTGCCCTTGATGAAGCGTTTGGCTTCATCCAGCTCCCTCTGACGGTCCTCGTCAGCTTTCCGAAGCGCTTCGATCTCGGCTCGGCGGGCTTGGTCTTCCTGTTCTTTGACTGCTAAGGCCCTTTCAATGGCCGCCAGTCTTCTGTCTTTTGCCGCGTCGGCCTTTTCGATGGCCTCCAACCTGCTTTGGACAGCTTTAAGGATGCCGTCCGAATCCCTGGGTCCCAATCCCGAAAGGGTCAACACCGGTTCGATTACGAAACCGGTGGACAGGGAAAGCCCCGCAAAGGTGCTCCCCTGGCCCGCGCTGACGACTGGTGTGGCGTCAAGTGCAGCGGGGCCTCGGGTGGAAGTCGCCAGTTGTGTACCTAGGGGCTCTAGGACTCGATGTGGTGCGAAAGAAAGCGAGTGCTGGGGATGAGCATCTCTAGATTCAACACCGATCAACTCCGAATGAGTGAAAGGTGGAATAGGTGGTATGACCCCGTGTTCTGATGAAACGACCACCTGTTGGGAGGTGGTCGAGTGGATGGCTTGGGTGTGCAGTTGCGTTGGTTGGCTGCCAACGACTTGACTACTCGGCATTGGCCGAGTAGGATCTGTGTGGGATGCCTGTGTGGAGGATAGACTCTTGGCTGGTTGGGTCCCGATTTCTGGCTGCCTAGGGTGGGCCACTTCTACTTCGGCCTCTTGTCGGGTTTCTAACAACTCTTCAACCTGAAGGGCCTCTTCTTCTTCGGCCTCTTGATTGACCGGACCCTGACTTTCACCCTCGAAGCCTTCACTGCCCGCCCCAATCTGCATCCACGATTCGCTTTGAGCCTGTTCAGCGACCTCCGCATTCAACGTTCGGTCTTCCGTCCCTGAGTAGTCAAGTAGTTGAACGGAGTCGCTCTCGTTGAAAGAGGAAGTGGAGACATCATCATCAAAGGCCTTGCCTTTACCTTTCCCTTTCCCCTTGCCTTTTCCCTTGCCCTTACCCTTTCCCTCTGCCGGGCCTTCCTCTGGATCGGAATCTGGTGGCGTCGTGTCCGACGAGCTACGATCAGGATCACCAGATGTATCCATCAGGAGTCTAGATGTGGTGGCCTGAGGAGGCGGTGAAGTATGGGCTGGTTCTTCTTCTTCTGGCGATGCAGCAGTGACATCTTTTGCTGAGCTAGATGGAGTGGATCCCGAGGCGTCCTTCGGAGTAGGTGGTTCCTGAATCTCCGGGGACTCGGGGACAGTAGGGAGTCCCGGAAGCCGAGTCGTGGACCTACGTTGTGGAACGTACTCCTTCACCCGCGGAGTTGGCAACAGAGGATCTTCGTGCATTCGTTGGTGAAGACGTCTCAACCTTTCTTCTCGAGTCTGTGGAAGGTCGGAAGATGTAGAAGCTGAAGCATCGTGAGCGGTGGCGGATCTTCAGACTATGCTACCCACGTTTTCCCTTACGTCTACGCTCATCACATTTCCCGAGCCAGAGGCCCCCCCAGTGGGACCCCGACGCCTCGGACGTAAGGCCCGAGGACTAGAAGGGACGGGTTGCACACCTTGGGCAGGACCTTCCGGTTCTGGAGGGTCCATAGGTGCGTCTCCTAGACCTAGGCGTATCCTATATCTTACCACACTGGGAGCCCGCTGGTTTAGTGCGTCCAGGACGTGCGTCGGTATCGGCATCTCGTACTGGCCGTCAGTGTAGTCTCTCTTGGCAATCCAGCTGATGATCTTTGGCTTGATGACTGGATGACCGGAACGGCGAGGGATCTCTGGATTACGGTTCATATGGTCTCGGATGATGAGACCATAGAATCGCAACCAAGGGATTGAGTTGTGTCGGGTCCGTTCCCGAGTCATCAAGTCTTTGGTGATGTCAAGCCACAGCTGGGACGCGATGTCGATGCGGCGTCCGTAGGCGACAGAATGATAGATGTGCCAGAATGAGGTCGTCGCCCTGTCTACTCCTTTCGTCTTGGAGGAGAGACACCTGTTCATGATGTTGAACAGTTGAGCCCAGATTGGCGGTAACATGCTTGTGGTGATCTGCGATACGCCGTTCACGTCTTCGGTGACCCCAAGAGCTAGTATTTCGCTCAACAGAATGGGGCCCGAGACGAGTTCGTCGAACTCCTGGTGGCCGTTGTCAGCAGCGGCAGGGAGCGAAGGATTCGGCGAACGTCTTCCATAGAGATGACCAATTCGGTATGGTCCACCCGACCAACGATCGAGAAGACTCCGAACCGGGTGTCTAGTACAGCTGTCTTCCAGAACTGCTGTAGGTATATAGCCGGTACCTCAGCAGTGGCCGTCACGGCGTATGATAGTGGATGAGCTCGAAGGATCTCCCTAACAATGGTATGCTGCACCCGGACTGAGGATAGGTTCACATACTCGTTGTTCTGAAGTATGCGAACGATGTCCTCTGGAGCGATCAGAGCTCGGTCAGCTTCTGGATCAATAGGGGAAGAGGGTCGGTCTCTCTGGTTTGCCATTTCTGACAGAAAAGGTAAGATTTAAACAGTTAGACCCTTCTTAACTGTCATATGTGTGTTGACGAAAATTCGGCAGAGTTTCGACTAGTCGCGAGTCAGTTTATCGAAGATTCCCGAGGGAATCTTTTAAAACTGAGTCGAACTTGTAAAACGGATTCCAGCGAAACTCATGTCGAGATATTTTCAAAACGACCCGAAACTGGATTTGAAACCACAGATCCAGGACTGACTTAAAACGCGAATCGGTCTATGGACAAATCCCGTAAGGTGATTTGTTAAGAAAAATTCGCGTGAAAGTCGAGTCCCGAATCGGGGGTACAAGTCCCGAATCGGGGGGGTGGTCAACAACATATATACATATAAGCTAAAAGTCCCGAATCGGGACATATGATATACAATGGAGAGTCCCGAATCGGGACATTCGATTAAGTCCCGTATCGGGAGGTTATACAAACCTATTCATCTTATTAGCAATTAAAACTTAGAGACCCGAGACCAAAGTCCCGAATCGGGAAATCTGAATCCCCGAATCTGGGATTTCAAAGTCCCGATATACGAGTCTGGAGTGTCCCGCATCAAGAACTCATGGAGTCCCGATTCGGGACTCCGACGAACCAGTCGGGTCTGTCGGTATTCCGGACACCAAAACGACCCAAAAACAATTCTAATCAGTCCTAAAACTAGTCTAAAGTGATACATTAGTGATTTAAACAAGTTTAGGAAGAAGAATGGATCAATCTAATGTCCCGAAACTCGAATCCAAGGATCTTGGAGTTTCGGGTTTACCCGAAAACTTTAGGCTTCAATCCGATCTATAAACGACGTAGTTTAGATGAATCTGAATACATTAAGTCGTTAGAAATCTTACCAGGATCGTAAAGATGTAGTCGGATCGTCGAACGGATCGATAACGAACGCTCGGGGAAGCCGGGAAGTCGATGGGTCTATCGGGGTGTTCTTCGTGTTCTTGATCGTCAGAGAAAACTGATAAGTGGTTTTGAAATTTGAAAGTGATAACTGAATTCAGTTATCAATTCCCGCTTTTATAGTTTTGATAACTTATCAGGTATTTTTTTTGAAAATTTTATCTGATAAATGCTCTCACAGATCACGACTATCACGAAATGACCGAATGAACCCCGAACTTAAGTTTTGAAAGAATTTCAAAACTTCCCCTGAACTTGTGGTTTTCAAAAGTTTGCAAAAACGGTTCCTGAACATTGAAGTTTTGGAGACTGGCAGAACAGGTCCCTGAACTAGTCAGAATTGGAACCTGTCACTTTCAGTCCCTTAACTTAACAAGTTCATAGAATTTACAAGTTCAGCCCCTTGACGTTTATTGAAACGACTAACCTGGAAATTTCTGAGATCGGATTTATCACTGGTTCTGACACGACTGGTCAGAAGTCTTATTTTGAATACCGGGTTCTGAACTGAAGTATTCAGAAACCGTACGTCGGTTCTACAACCTGCGTGAAAATTTAGGAATGGTATCCAGTGCAGATTGGATCCGACAGAGTTAGATTTAAACAACATTAATACAAAAAGCTCCCCCTAGATATATGCGACACAGGAGCTCCCCCTACACATATGCATAAGTTTAAGTGACTGGCTCCCCCTAGAAATCTGCCGGGGGATCTAGCATGCCCAGTTTACTAAGTAAATAGTAATGGCGCTTCTCGTCAAAAGCTTTAGTGAACAGGTCAGCTATCTGACGTTCACTTTCAACGAAAAACAGTTCAACGTTACCTTTCTCGACGTGATCTTTGATGAAGTGATATCGGATATCGATATGTTTCGTCCGAGAGTGTTGAACTGGATTTGCTGCAATCTGTATGGCACTGCTAGAATCACAGTAAATAGGAATCCGATGCATGGTATAACCATAGTCCGCCAGTTGAATTTTCATCCAAAGAACCTGTGAACAGCAACACGCTGCAGCGACATATTCTGCCTCAGCTGTTGAAAGGGATACACAGTTCTGTTTTCTCGAGGACCAACTCACTAACTTGTCCCCTAGAAACTGGCAGGCTCCAGACGTGCTCTTCCTGTTTAACTTACAGCCTGCATGATCTGAATCTGTAAAAGCTGTTAGTTCAAAACCAGAATCCTTAGGATACCAAAGGCCAAAATTAGGTGTGCCCTTCAGGTACTTAAGGATTCTCTTGACAGCCCCGAGATGAGATTCTCGAGGGTCGCACTGAAAACGAGCACATACACACGTGGCAAACATAATGTCGGGTCTACTTGCCGTGAGATAAAGCAAAGAACCAATGATCGCACGATAAACTTTTTGGTCAACTGGATTACCAGACGTATCTGCATCTAGTTGGAATGACGTGGACATTGGAGTTGAAGCAGACTTAGGTCCAGTAAAGTCAAAGCGTTTTAAAATGTCAAGAGTATATTTGGACTGGTTTATAAAAATCCCTTGCGGGGTTTGACGGACTTGTAGTCCCAAGAAAAACGTAAGTTCGCCCATCATACTCATTTGAAATCTGGACTTCATTATCTGCTCAAACTCGGTGCAAGACTCAGGGTTTGTAGATGCAAAGATGATATCATCCACGTATATCTGTACTACTGTCAAATGATTACCTGACCTTCGAAGAAATAGGGTAGGATCGACAGTACCCTTTTTGTATCCGGACTCAAGCAAGTAAATGGTAAGAGTTTCATACCAGGCACGAGGTGCTTGCTTCAATCCGTAAAGTGCTTTGTCGAGCACGTAAACGTGTTCCGGGTACTTGGGATCAACAAATCCCTCAGGTTGCTCAACATATACTACTTCTTGAAGTTCTCCGTTCAGGAACGCGCACTTGACGTCCATCTGGAAGACCTTCATGTTCTTGTGAGCTGCATACGCGAGAAAAATCCTGATGGCCTCGATTCTAGCCACCGGAGCGAATGTCTCGTCGTAGTCGATGCCTTCCTGTTGACGGTATCCCTTGGCGACCAGACGAGCCTTATTACGGATAATAAGATCGTTTTCATCTTTCTTGTTGCGGAAGATCCACCGCAAGTCAATGATTCTGATTTTTCTTGGTCTTTCTACAAGGCGCCAGACTCTGTTTCTCTCGAATTCGGCAAGCTCATCCTGCATGGCCCTTACCCAGTCAGGATCAGAAAGAGCGTCCTGGGTATTGGTTGGTTCAAATTTACTCAGGAAGCCGCCAAAGAGGATCAGGTTTTCATCATTCTTTGAAGAGCGAGTTGTCACTGGAGCAGATGGACTACCGATGATGTTGGTAGTGGAATGGCTTCTGGTCCATTTTCTGGAATGGGGAATAGGATCGTATTCCATGTTGTTTCTTGAGTCATTCTCATCCCGAATGGCGGAGGAGAGAAGACTAGCATCCGGATCAGTATTCAACACAGTCTCCGGACGGGTTCACGAACCACTTCAGCATAAGTTCTGGATGGAGAAGGTGGCGGAACAACTTCAGGAATTGGTGCAAGAACAGTGGACACTGTCTGTTCTCGGACCGCTTCGACTGCAGTTTCAAGAGAGGGTTGTGTTGAAGAGAGCTGAGAGGGGGAGAGAACAGTGTCCTCATTCAAAGTGTTAGAAGAGGATTCTGTTTCTGTGATTGGGTTAAGTACAGACACCGGTTCTACAGAGTCAGAAGAGGTTTCTCCTACACGGTAGAGTAGGATGTGCTCTCATTCACGAATGCATCTGCGGATATGATTGTTGATGAAGGAATGGAATGATCAGCAGGAGCAGGAACAATGATTGAACCAACGAGGGTCGTTAGATCAAATTCTGCTAAGTCAACAAAATCAAATCCAAGCGAGTCAGTAGGAACAGTTGTGCTCGGTGGTGAAACAGTGAGCAATTCAGGGAAGACAGAACTATCTGAACTAGGGCTGGCACTAGAATACATCTCAGTCTCAGAGAAGTCAACGTACCGACTCTCAAAGATGGATCGGGTCCGTTTGTTGTATACACGGTAAGTCGCTGAGTTATGTGAGTATCCAATAAAGATAGACTCATCCGACTTAGCGTCAAACTTTCCCAGATCATCTCTGTTGTTCAGAAGATAGCATACACAACCGAAAACTCTAAAGAATCTAATATTCGGCTTACGCTTGTTGACCATTTCGTACGCGGTTTTACCAGTCCGCTTAACGATTAGAGTCCTGTTCTGAGTGTAGCAGGCAGTTGATACAGCTTCAGCCCACAGGGATAGAGGTACACCAGAATGTGCTATCATGGATCTTGCAGCTTCGACCAACGTACGATTCTTCCTTTCTACGACTCCGTTTTGCTGGGGAGTACGTACAGCAGAGAAGTTGTGAGAGATGCCCACTTCTTCAAGGAAAGACTGGAGTTTCGCATTCCGAAACTCTGTACCGTTGTCGCTTCTCAGTTTCTTCACCTGACGACCCAAGAGGACTTGGATTCGTTTGATGAAGGCGATGATTAGATCTGCAGCGTCAGATTTGGCTCTAAGGAATTCGAGCCATGTGTACCGAGAGTATTCATCGACAAGTACAAGCATATATTTCTTGCGTGCAAGACTTTCGACTCTCATCGGTCCACAGAGATCCATATGCAGCATGTCAAGGGGATGGTGACAGTTTGTCTCCATCCTTGGAGGATGCGAACTCTTCTTCATTTTTCCTTTCTCACAAGCTGAGCATAGGGTGTCTTTAGATAGTCGCGTCTCCGGTAGACCATTGACAAGGTGTTTAGATACGAGCTTGTTCATATCCCTGAAGTTCTGATGAGACAGACGCTGATGCCACAGCCAGCTTTCTTCCTTCGTTGCTTTTGCGAGAAATACCACCGTTTCCAGTTGTTGAGGAACAGCATAAAACATTGTGGTATATAGGTGACCGTTCCTTCGAGCGCGTAGAATCACGTTCCCATCCTCGTCTTCAATGTTGCTCTCGAGAATAAATGTCTTCACAAGATATCCTCCATCACAGAATTGGCTTGAACTGAGTAGGTTAAAAGGCAGTCCTTCAACATAGCGCACATTCTTGATGACGTGTTCTCCATTCGTCATGCTTCCATATCCTATGATCGGTAGACGTCTCTTGTCTACAAGCTTGACAAAGCCTTCAGCTCTAACGACGTAGTCGAAGAGGATGTTGCGCTGCCCAGTCACATGCCTGAAGGCTCCAGAATCAAAGTACCACATGTGACTGCCCTGCAAAGCGCAAGATCAAATTTGTTTAGGAACCCATTGCCACATGGGTGTCCTACCGTTAGAAACAGATAAAGCAACCGGTGAAGTATCCTTTTCAGATTTCTCCTTAGGCTTAGGAGACTTCACTGGAGGCAAAGAACTTTGCTTTGTCGTTTTCTCTTTTCTTTCCCGGTGAGGACTACCTGACTTACTATAAGCATTTGCATTACCAGGCATATCAACACGCATGTAATTATCAAACAAAGAACATATATGATTTTTGAAAGCTGTAAGATTATCAGAATTCGCTGAGCGATTAAAGTGTACAGACTTTGATTTCATGTTTGAATTACAACTAGGTGGGTTGTAGCCAAGACCAGTATGATCATGACCACCCCATTTAGGGAAAGCATTAAAAGAGTTCTTCTTCTTCCGATATCTCCTTCTTCGTGGCTTCACATTCGCAGTTCCATCACCTGTCCTCGCATCTGCATGAAAAGCAAGTTGTGAGTTGGGTGACGGCTTAACTAGAATGGATTGACCACCTTTGAAGTTAGCGGTGGTTTGACAAACTGATTTTAACATTTTCAAAGGTTGTTTAGGTTTGGAGTTCTCACCCACATCAAATGAACTAGAATGAAAGTCTAGTCCCTTAATGGGTTTCACCAAGCTACTTGTATCAGTAGATTTTGAATTCCGTGTCTGTGTTACTGTGGGTGTGTGCGGCTTAACTGACTTCCCTTTGTCAGTACCAGCACAAGTTCTACCTACAGTGTTTATCACAGACACTGATGCAAGAGGCTCAGGAGAACAGATTTGCTTTATAGCAGGTGCCTTTGGCAAAACAGGTTTTCTTGGAATATAACCTGAAGGAGGATCATCAGCGTCCAAAAACACCTTCACATCATACACAACATTAGGATCTAATACTAGTTTAGGTTTGGTTGACCTAAAGTCTGGTGTGATTGGTGAGTTGCAGGTACAAGAATCCCAAGAGTCAGATTCTTCTAAGAAGGACACCCGTCTTTTCAACTGATTGATTTGACAACATTGATTCGCGAAAGTTTGATCAAACATCAGTTCCTTTTCATAAAAGAAGTCCTTTTCCATTGTGTTATTAATAAATTGGACGACTAGTTGTGTTTGGAGATCCGCAAATTTGTTTTTAAAACATGAGCAAGAAAACTCAGCTATCTCACATTGGGTTGACATATTAATCCTTTCGGCTTTTGCCTCATGATAACTATGTTCCAATGATTTGATATGGTTGTCTTTTTCAGAAAGAATCGACTCAAAGTTCTTTAACTTATGGCGACAGGCATCAAGTTCTACGGCTTTGGACCTAAGATGGAACAATTCCTTTTCTACACACACTGGGGCAGGAGGCTGAGTTGCGGAAACATCCAATGGTTGGATAACATCAGCGTCCTCGGATGTATCTATCTCCCTAGTGTCATAGCTGAAGTTTAAGTCCTCATAGTTGATGGGTGGCATTGCTACCTTAGGTGTCCTAGCTTTGATGCCTTCCCAGCTAGTGAAAGTATTCTCTGGATTACTAGCAGGGGTAAAGATGGGACCCTTAGCAACAGGACTGGAAGGTGGACTACTGGTTGAACTATTGGCAGGACTGGTGGTAAAAGATACGGCTTTTCCATCTATTATCTCAGTAAAGGTCACAGTCTGCATCACATAGTTGTCATTGTCTTGTCCTTTGACTGACCTAGGTTCAGGTTTGGAAGCACTCATACTGTCAAAGTTGTATAGATGTGCAGGTGCTTTCTCAAGAATGCTTTTCTCTGAATGTCCCAACCCAGGTTTGGCTTGATAAAAGGGATGTTGAGTGGTTTGCTTGGTAAGCAGACTCAAGGTATGTTCGGATTGTCCTCTCTTTAAATTATTTTCCTCAAGCTCTTCGATTTTTACAAATAATTTTGTTCTTTCCAAGGAAAGAAGGTGAAATTTGAGCTTGAGTTCTTCACGACTACTTTCAATTTCGTCGTGAGATCTTTGAAGATCAAGGAGCTTGTTTTCGAGGATAGATTCTCTAATCCCAAACTCAAGTTCCATTCTGTTAAAGTTCTCGGCGAGGTCCTCTAAACTACTTTTATAAACAGCACTCTCTATTCTGAATCTCGCGACGAGAGCTCTTTCCATTTGGAGTTGGCTCTCAAGTCTTAGAGTTTCAGACATAGATAGTTCATCAGGTATTGACAATAATGAACAAGAATGTACCTCAGATTCTTCATCAGTAGAGTCGTTTGGGGAGCCAGATATACATGGTTCCTCAAAGTCAGCCATGAGGCAGTGTCCTTGTACGGCTGATGGGCCTTCATCATCCGAGTCTTCTGGTTCCATGATCCAGTCTTCCTCATCTGCTAACAGCACCTTGCCTTGCTCTTTCTTCTTCATAATGGCAGCCTTCTTCTCAAAGTAAGCAGAATCTTTGAGCTTCTTCTTGCATTCCGATGCATAGTGACCCGGGTCACCACAGTTGTAGCAGGTGGGAACCCGAGCGGGGTTTCTATTCTGATTGGCTGCGGGTGGAGCTTCTAGAGCTGGTAGCTTGTTCTGTTGTGGAGGTTCAGTTCCACCGGTGTTGTTGTGCTGATGACCATCATCATTTGTTTTCTGGTTCTGGTTGTTGTAGTTAGAACCAGATTGGTCGTTCCACCTTTGATTATAACCACCTCCCTGATAACCTCTGTTACCGTGGTAGTTGTTGGAGTTGTACTCCTGATCCCTTTGCTGTTGCTGGTTGTTGTTGTAGCCTTGTCTTCAATCTTGATAAGATCCTTGATTGTTGTATTCAGAACTATCACGCTGTTGATAGTTGTTTGTTCTTCCTTGATCGTTTCTTTGGAAGCTTTCTCTTGACTGGTACCCTCCTTGGCTAGATTGACCTCCCACAAACTGAGGTCCTTGTCTGAATCTGTTGAAGCGTTGGGGATTTCCCCGGAATTTAGCCATCAAGGCGAATGAGTTCTCTAGCTGAAACATCTCCTCTTCGGTAAGTCCATCATCAAGAACTACCGGTTCTTCAAAGGTGTAGTTTTCATGAGAAGACGATCCTCTATTTGACAATAAAGCCAAGGTAGGAGGATCGATTTTCTTTTCAGTTTTACCGAATAAGGTTTCTTCATGAGGTAGCATCATGCTATACAGATCATGAAGTCCAAGCTGGCCAAGATTCTGGCTCACTTGGATGCTGATTGTGACAGATTGCCAGAGTTTGTTCAGTCTTTTGAGGAATTTTACATTCACCTCGTACTTGTTCTTCTCTAAGCCAAGTCTCCGCAGATCGTTTACACAGATATTTAAACGATTGTAGGTTTCAGTCAGCGTCTCTCCCTCACGAGCACAGAAGCTTTCGTACGCGTTCATAGCGTTCTCCTTTTGGCCTTCTAGTGCCTTGTCACCACCCTGCATCTGCTGTTGAATGCCCAGCCACATAGCTCTGGCATCTTTACAGCTGTCCACCCTCGCGAACATGTCATTAGGTTGGGCCATAGTGAGTAACGTGAGAGCACGTTTATCAATGGCTGCCCTGGCTCGTTGTTCATGAGAGAACATGTCGTAAGGTTTTTCAACCTCATATGCAGGTAGATAGGGAGTGACCTCGGTTCTGGCTACTTCAGCTACAGTAACCGTTGGTCTGATTGGTCCCTCAGTGATAGAGACCATCAGTTTGTCATCCAGTAAGTCGAGGAAGTTAATCATACGGCGTTTCCATTGCTGGTATTCGCCGACGACTAATACTGGAGGTCGTGTTTCAGAACCGATACTGATAATTTCTTTTGACATTGCGTCCTCGGAAATAGGATCTGTTTTGAGTAGTTGGTGATTTCTGATTGGACAGAGCTTCCGCGCTTAAAGCGTTCCTTTTATAGAAATTCGAGAATTTCAAAAAGAAAGGCCAAGGCGGGAAAAACAGAAAGTCCCGATTCGGGAGTATTGCAAGTCCCGATTCGGGAGTGTGAGAGTCCCGATTCGTGAATTTAAGCCAAGTCCCGATTCGGGAAATGAGAGTCCCGATGCGGGAGATCAAATTTCCAAGTCGGGAGAGGCAAAAAGATCCGATTCGGGTGTTTGTGGAGTCCCGATACGGGAGTTGGAAGTCCCGATGCGGGAGTTCAGTGTTCCGAGTCGGGACACGAGTGTCCAATTCGGGACTGAAGATCCGATACGGGAAATTCCAAAAACAGCAAAAACTGCTTCAAAATTCTGTCCAAAACTACCAAAACACGTGCTCTGATACCAATTGTGAGTCCGATATTCGACAAGGATGCAATGTAATGGATCAATGCAAGCTATTACAAGAGTTAGTAATGCTCAAACAAAGATAATCAAGCAAATATGCAATATATATGAAGAACACGACAATACGACAATCATATAACAAAAGTTGTCAGTTGCAAGATTATTATAAAACGTTAACTATCGACCCCTATTTATAGAGTCGAAGTTACAAAACAACCCCTAGAGTCTATGACTCTTTTAAGAGGTGCACAAAAGTATTGTTCAAGTTCTAACTATTACATAATGTCAAAAGACGCCCCTGACTTCTTTACAAACAAACTAGTCAGGTTCTAACAGGTTGTATCTGAGTTGATCCACATAGTATACATCTTCTAAGGTTAACTTACCTCCTGTAACCTTACCTTTCCCTGAAACCTTACCTCCTCTTGGATTATCTCCAAAGGCAACATATCCTCCATTGAATGTAGTGAAATCTTCAAGAAAGGATCTATTGCCTGTCATGTGCCTAGAGCAACCACTGTCCACATGCCATAGGTTCTCATTCCTGTCTGGGTTGCCCTGCACATAAAGGAAATAGGTTAGTGTCTTGAGGGAACCCAAGCCAATATGGTCTTTGTTGTCCCAATAAAAATGAAATTAGATGAAGAAATGGATGGAAATCCTTGAATTTGATTGAATGCAATAAGAGCTTTTAACAAAGGTTCATCAATGGTAGAATTTGCCCAAAGTGGTAATATCATTCAATGCACAAAACCCTAGAAATCCTTTACCTTATATAGGTAGAAGGAAGTTTAACAAAGTGGCAATAAAGGCCCCCGAGGTTCTAAACCTCAAACAGGGGCTTAACAAAACATAATTGTTTACAAAGGAAGGAAATTAAACTAGAAAGCAGTTAAAGATAGATGATTCTGACTCTTCTCAACACCTGGGTTCTACAATCTCCCCCTTTGAGAAGAAGTCAGAATGGTGGTGGAAGCTCCAGTGCTGGCTCCCACTTGGACATCTGCAGGTACTCTTCCCATTCGCCGATTATCCGCGCTCTCATCTGCATTGCAGCCTCTGCCCGTCTGTACATCAATCGTTCCTTAAGCTTCTTCTCGATCAACCTCATTGCCTCCAGCAGCTTTCCTTTTCCGTCTATGATTCTCCGACTTGGTACCTGATCCGCCAGCAGTCTGCTCTGTATGCCATTGTAGACATAGAGAAGGGTCCCGTCGCAGAACCTGGAGAGCTCTCCAAACCTCATGAACCTGCGCTCCTTCTTCTTCCGAGTCATATAAAGGACCCCATGCTCAGGTATCCTGGTTGGCATGTACGGAATGTAGGCATCGATACCAGGAACGAGCAGGTTTGGTCTAAGCAGGTTGACCTTCGGCCGGCGGCTTTCGATGGCAAGCTGGTAGTCCGTCACTCTCGCGAGAGAGATTGCGTGACGGACGTATTTCTTCAGTATCTCTGTGCCATCTCTGTAGTGCTCTGGTCGGAGGATCGGGCCTTGGAGGTACTTGATGATCGTGAGAAGGTCTTCCAGATGTACCCGATCTAAATCAGCTTCCGTGAAGGTCCAGTTCTGCAGTTCACCTCGAGGGACACCGGTGCCGTACATGCGGACATCATACTCAAGGAATAACTGATGGCCATGTCTGTAGGGGCGCATAGCAGTTACCTTGGTAAAGCGACGTCGAATCCTCTGGCGTCCATGAGTGGCCCAGTTGCACATTCGCTGATGCACGTACGCTGTCCTTCGTCTCTTGTTTTTGATGTGCGAGATCCCGAAGTAGACCTTTCGAGACCAAGCATGCAGCTTTTCCTGCTGGTAGATGCGGGTGAACGTTTCTTCTAGGAACGGGCGGAAGATGATGGAGTGGTTCCAGTTGAGCTGGATGACAGTAGGAGCAGCGGTTTCTGGATCAGTAGAGTGGACGGTCCGTGGGGCTTCTGGAGTTGGAAACTTGAGCGCTGAGAGGAGGTTGGCGTAGTCAGGATCCTTGACGAGGTCGTCTCCCTTCTGATAGACCCTTAGGCTCTGTGCAAGCGACCTCAAGATCTTCCGGGCTGCTTCCGGAATTTGGAACTCTGAGGGATCCGTCGGTGCTGCTTCTGGGAGAACGGCATCAATCTGAGCCGTGTCCGTCATCTGAGGAAACTGAACTGACTCCCCTTCCGGAATCCGCTCATATCGCCAACTCCCCATGTCCGGAATGTCTTCTGTCTCAGAGTCGACATAGGGAGCTTCGGCGGCATCGGAGTCTGTGGGAGCACTTGAAGGGGCGGCTGAGGAACCTGGAGCTGGAGCTGTTGAACCGGAGCCGGAACCAGGTTGAAGGTCGGTGCGAAGCCGTTTTGCAGCTTGTACCTCCCCCTCATGAGGACCTGGTGCGGAGTCATCAGCGTCATCATGCCTCCTCTTCGAAGGCTGAGCCTGGGACCGACACACGGCCTCCAGTTCTCGAATCCTTTGCTGTAGTAGCTCGATCTGGGCCGCTTGATCTCTGACTTGGGCGGACAGGCGGTCGTTCTGAGTGGTGTAGGAAGTGATCAGCATCATGTGTTCCACCTCAGTGACGTAGCCTGGGATCGGAGGAAGGTCGCCCGAAGTCGGAGGGGCAAGCCGGAGGACGTCTTCTGATGGCCTGGGAATGGGAGCTTCAGTAGACGGGGCAGCCTCAGAGTGTTTGCCCTTGATCTTCCGTTTGAGCTCGTAGAGCTCCGCATCCCGGTCTTCTTGAAGCTTGCGCGACGCCTCAAGATCAGCTAGTCTCTTCCTCTCCGTCTCGGCCAAGGCTTTCTCAAGTGCCTCGACCCGCGCATCACGAGCCTGGTTGGCTTTCTCCACCGCTAGTAACCTGCTTTGGACGACTTTAAGGATGTCGTCCGAATCCGTCGGACCTAAAAGTCCCGTTGGTGCAGGGGCGGTTTTAAGGATTCCGCCCGAATCCGTCAGGCCTAAAAGCCCCGGTGTTGCGTGAGCATCTTTAGAGACTTTGCTCGAGTCTGTCGGACCCTGTCCCAGAAGTACAACGCCCGGTGCCACTTGGGCTCCAGTTGACGAGTAGAGTCCTACCGAGGTGCTCTCTCGGCCCGATGTTACCGCTGGTATAATGCTGACGGTGTCGGGGCTTCCGGTGGATCCTCGAAGGGCGTCCATTGACGCACCAACTCTCCCCGTTCCGGCCTCGCCACTCGGGCGGGCAGATAATGCATCCAACAGTGTCCTATCCAAATGAACGACCCTAAAGGTCTCAGTAACGGGCTCTAGGACTACTGGTGCACGAAAAGAAGTCGAGAGGCGGGGCGGTTCCTCTCTCGTTTCAACACCAACAGACTCCAAGTGAGTGGTTGGTGGAAGTTGAGCTAAGTCCCCGTGAGAATGTGAAACGACCATCTGTTGAGAGATGGTCGAGTGGTCGGTTTGGGCGTGCAATTGCGTTGGTTGGCTGCCAACGACTTGACCTGACGTCAACGAGTGACCGGTCTGTATGAGGGTTGCCTCTGTGGGGGTTGGACTCTGGGTTATAGGAATATCCGATTCTAACCTGTGCGGCTCTACTTCTACGTCTGCCTCCTCTAATTGAGCCCAAGGCTCGCTTAACTGGACCTCAACGTCTTCGGTCTCTTTTTCTCTGCTCTCTCTCTCCTTTTCTCCCCTCTCTCTCTCTTCTTCTTCTTCGCTGTCTTCTCGTCCCCAGCCGGTAGCAACCTCGGCCTCACCTTCTTCCTCCTGACCGACAGTTCGGTCATCCGACGCCAGATCCGCAATAAGAGTGGGATCACCTGAAATCCGGTCGTCGTTGAAGGGGGAGGTGGCTTCATCCAAATCTATCACTTGGGCCTTCCCGCCCTTAGGTGGATCTGATAGTTGAAACTCGGAGTCGGATCCGTAGTCAACTTGTTCTGACTCAGTTGCCTCGTCATCGGGCTCACGACGGTCCGCAGGAGTGTGCTCGGAGGACTCGTGACCGTCGGAGTCATCGCCAGATGGTTCGCCTGAGGGTTCGCCTCCCTGAGAAGTGACGGCCGCCGAGTGAGGTGGTGGAGGAACGTGTGCTTGTTCTTGTGGGGAAGCTTCCACGTCCTCCCCAGTGGGTTGTTGCGGCGGCGTCGGCGATCTGCGTTCTTCCGATGACGAATGGATCGGGGACTGCTGAAGGGTACCCATGTACTGCTTCCCCCTGAAATGACTCGTGTACTCGCGTTCGCGGATGACATCAGTAGATTCCTCCACAATAGTAGGAGTGCGGGCACGAGTGGCTCTGTTCTGGATCATCGTCTGGTATGCACCGGCTCGAGAAGTGTGCGGAGTGGCAGACGTACCGACTATTCTACCCTCTCCTCCCCTAACGTCAACTCTCATCACTCCCGAGCCAGAAGCTCCCCCACTGGAGCTCTGGCCCGCCGTACCAGAGGCACGGCTTCTAGGTAGGACGGGTTGCACGTCTTGGGCAGGGCTCCCCGGCTCTGAGGAGTCCGTAGACGTGTCTTCTAAACCTATGGATATACGATACATCCTAACACTCATTGACCTACGGTCTGTCATGTTGAGCACGTTTGCCGGAATGTGCATCTCTACCTGACCAGGCCTTAGAGTCTTCTTGTTGGCTCGGCCGATCTGCTGGCTTTCGAAGCGGAGATGGCTTGATCTACGTCGGACAGCACGGTTCTGGTTCATGTGGTCTCTGATGATCAGACTAAAGAAGCGCATCCACGGGATGGATGTGTGTTTCGCACGTGCTGGCCCAGCTCTGACGTCATTGATGATGTCTGCCCAAATTTGTTGAGCAAAGTCGATCCGCCTCCCGTAGGAGACCGCATGGATGATGTGCCAGAACTGGGTGGATGCCTTGTCCACGCCGTGAGTCTTTGATGAGATCGTGCGGTTGAGTATGTTGAAGAAAGAGTACCAGATCGGGGGCAGCATTCCCTGAGTGATCTGGGAGATTCCTTTCGGCCTGTTGTTCTCGGTGTAGTGGACTCCGAGAGCGAGCACTTCGCTGAAGAGCTCAGGTCCAGACACGAGAGGATCAAATGGGGCCTCCGGAGTTGCAGCTGGCAGACGAAGGATTCTGCGAAGATCCTCCATAGTGAGGACCAGGTCAGTCTGGTCCACTCGGCCGATGATGGTTGGCACTCCGTCCCGGTTCTCGACACGGGAAGTGTTCCAGAACTGCTGCAGGTATATCATTGGGATGTCAGCAGTGGCTTGCATTGCGTATGCAAGGGGATGAGCTCGGAGAATCTCGAGAACAACGTCATCTTGGACAGTGAAGTTCGCCAAGTCAACGAACTGGTTGTTCTGGTGGATCTCGCGGATTTCAGCAGGGTTGATCAGTGCGAGATCAGCAGCACTGGTGACGGGTGAAGTAGGAGCGATTGGTTGTTGATCAGCCATTTCTGCAATACATTAAGTGTTAGAAATAATACGACGTGAAAAGACTATACCCTCGACTAGGCGCGAGTCGGAAAACCTCGAAAACCCAATAAAGAGTGTTTCGTATTTTCCGAGTCGAAAAACGAGCAAACTACACGAGGGGAGTTTTCTGATTCGGAAAAGAGTGTTTTCCGATTCGGAGAACTCAACACTTAGAAGATAACACAAGATTAAAAGAGACAAGTTTTCCGATTCGGAAAAGGGTGTTTTCCGAATCGGGAAACTCCTACACTTAGAGAGATTTGAGATTAAAACAAGTAGGTTTTCCGAGTCGGAAAACATGGTTTTCCGAATCGAAAAATGTCTCAATACTTAGAAAATTTTTAGCATGACATGGTCTCACAAACGAGTCGGAAAACCTTGGAAACCCATAAGGGTAGTTCCACGTTTTCCGAGTCGGAAAAGAATACTTGAAAACCGAGACCAAATCCGATTCGGAAAACATAGTTTTCCGAATCGGAAAACATACATACATGATCATCGTCAACAGATGCGGAAAACTTGAACATTCAAGTTTTCCGATTCGGAAAACTTGAATGTTCAAGTTTTCTGAGTCGGAAAACGGTGACTATTCGAGTTCCGGATTAAAAACCGCTCAAAAATCATCGATCTAAAGCCCTAAACTATCAACATGCATCCTAAATCAGTTCATAACAAGATTTTAAGCAACAAAGGATCGTTTTAACGTCCCGAAATCCCATTCCAAGAAGTTTGGGTTTCGGGTAAGTTTTAAAACTTTTAGGCTTCGATCCAGGCCTTAAAACAGAAGATTTAGATGTTAAAACTATATAAGGGTTGATCGTTTACTTACCAGGAATCCGAATATGCAAAGAGATCGACGATCGGAGCACAACCGAGCAAAAAACCGAACTCGAGCGCGAAGTGGGTTCGGGTGAGAATTCAGAGAGAAAAGATGAAAAATTTGAAATTTGTGAAAAGTAACTCTTGAAAACCGGTATTTATATTTTTACCGACTTACACTGTGTTTGGGTCAAAAACACTGTGTTTGGCTCTCCTTTTGGCTCTCTTAACCCGACTTTCACCATTTGGCAAAAACCACCCCTGGACTTGAAGTTTGAGTAAACTTACAAACAAGTCCCTGAACTTGTATTTTCAGAAAATTTTCAAAACAGACCCTGGACTACAAGTTTCACAAGGTTTGCAAAACGAGTCCCTGAACTTTAAGAAACAGAAAGTGACAAAGTTAGTCCCCGAACTTGTAAGTTCAAGACATATACTCTACCGCCCCCTGAACTTTCAAGTTCACAAAAAGTTACAAGTTCAGCCCTCGACTCCCGAGAAAAGAGACTTACCTGGTGCGTCTCACTGGGTTTAGAGCGAGTCCTGATCTGAAGTAACCAGAAGTCGTTGTGAGGATCCACACCTACAAAATAAAGCACAATATGGTATCCAAGATGTTGTGGATCCGAGAACGTTAGTGAGCACATCAAATAGTAAATACAGGACTTAGTACTCCCCCTCGATTTATGCAAACTCTCAGAAACTCCCCCTACACACATGCATACACTTTAAGAACTCCCGACTCCCCCTAGACCTCAGGCGGGGAGGTCTAGCATTCCTAACTTGCTTAGGAGGAAAAAGTGACGCTTCTCGTCAAACGGCTTGGTGAACAAATCAGCAAGCTGATAGTCACTTTCAACAAAGTATAGTTCAATATTACCTTTCTCGACGTGATCTTTGATGAAATGATATCGAATGTCGATATGCTTCGTCCGAGAATGTTGAACCGGATTTGCCGTGATCTGTATTGCACTTTTGGAGTCGCAGTAGATGGGAATTCGATGCATGGTGTACCCAAAGTCAGCTAGTTGGGTTTTCATCCACAGAACTTGCGAGCAGCAGCAGGCGGCGGCTACATATTCTGCCTCCGCGGTGGATAGGGAGACACAATTCTGCTTCCGGGATGACCAACTGACTAACTTGTCCCCGAGAAATTGACAAGCACCAGAAGTGCTTTTCCTGTTTAGATTACAACCTGCATGGTCTGAGTCTGTATATGCAATTAGTTCGAAACCAGAATCCTTTGGGTACCAGAGGCCAAAATCCGGTGTGCCCTTCAGATACCTAAGGATTCTCTTGACTGCAGACAGGTGTGAATCACGTGGATCACACTGATAACGAGCGCAGACACCCGTGGAAAAGACAATATCTGGTCTACTAGCCGTGAGATATAAAAGGGAACCAATGATTGCCCGATAGGTTTTCTGGTCAACCGGTTTACCAGAAGTATCTGCAGATAGTTGAAAATTTTTGGGCATTGGTGTGGCCGCAGAGTTTGAACCACCGAAATCAAATCGTTTTAAAAGATCTTGAACATATTTGGCTTGATTTATAAAAATGCCATCAGGGCGTTGTCGAACTTGAAGTCCTAAAAAGAACGTCAACTCGCCCATCATGCTCATTTTGAATTGGGATTTCATGGTGTTCTCAAACTCTTGGCACATCTCAGGCTTTGTAGACGCAAAGATAATGTCATCCACGTATATCTGAACGATAATTAAATCTTTACCTGACCTCTTGAGAAACAGAGTGGGATCGATAGTACCTTTCTTGTAGCCAACTCCGAGTAAGTAGTCAGTGAGAGTTTCGTACCATGCCCTCGGAGCTTGCTTGAGACCATAAAGCGCCTTGTCCAAAATGTAGACGTGATTCGGGAATCGAGAATCGACGAACCCTTCCGGTTGTTCCACGTACACTTCTTCTTGAAGAACTCCATTCAAGAAGGCACATTTGACGTCCATCTGATAGACTGTCATGTTTTTGTGTGCAGCATACGCAAGAAAGATTCGGATCGCTTCGATTCGGGCTACTGGCGCGTACGTCTCATCATAGTCGATACCCTCTTGTTGGCGATATCCCTTGGCGACCAGGCGAGCTTTGTTCCGGATGATGAGATTATTCTCGTCGGTTTTGTTCCGGAGTATCCACTTGAGGCCGATGATTGTCTTTCCCCATGGTCGTTCTACCAAGCGCCAGACCTTGTTTCTCTCGAATTCGGCCAGCTCATCTTGCATGGCGATCACCCAGTCGGGATCGGTGAGAGCTTGCCAAACATCCGATGGTTCGAAATCGCTCAAGAATCCACCGAATAGGATCAGATTTTCAGTGTGCTTTGCAGATCGAGTGGTTACAGGTTGTGAGGGACTCCCGATGATCTGGGAGGGGGGATGATCTTTTGTCCACCTGCGAGTGTGAGGGTGAGTGACATAAGCCTGTCGGTTGTTGGTGGCATCGTTCTCATCTTGGACTGCAAGGATCTCTTCCAGGTTCCCACTTGATGAGCCTTCAGCTTGATTGATCCGCGGTGCAGCCTCTAACCGGGGCTCTCTGACTACCTGAGCATATGATCGTTGGGTTGTGCTCGGGGAAGGTAGTGGAGCTTCTTCTGGAATTGGAGTAAGAACAGGGTGCGGAGTCTGTTCTTGATCAGGTGCCGGTGAAGCTGCGGATGAAACTTCAGATGGGGGAGCCGCGGACTCAGGTGTCACAGAGTGAGTTGAAGTGCTGGAGGAGGGCTCCGTGACGAAGGCATCGGATGTCACTGTGGTTGTGGTCGAACCTGTTGGAGCGGGAACTACGATTGGACTCGTTAGAGTGTGCAGATCGTATTCCGCGAGATCTAAAAAGTCTAAAGCAGAAAAGTTAGAAGACGGATCTGTGCTCGGTGGTGAAGGGAACAGTTCAGGGAAAGATGCAGACACATTACTAGAACTAGCATTCAGATAGGTTTCAGATTCAGAGAAATCAACATTTGAGCTTTCCAGGATAGTTCGGGTCCGTTTGTTGAAAACCCTGTAAGCCTTAGAGTTATGTGAGTATCCGATGAAGATAGACTCATCAGACTTAGGGTCAAACTTACCCAAATTCTCTCGGTCATTAAGAACATAGCATTTACAACCAAAAACTCTAAAGAAGTCAATGTTTGGCTTACGCTGTTCGACCATCTCGTAAGCGGTTTTACCAGTCCGCTTTACGATCAGAGTCCGGTTTTGCGTGTAGCATGCTGTGGAAACGGCTTCAGCCCAAAACTGTTGAGGAACTCCAGAATGAGCCATCATGGATCTTGCTGCTTCGACCAACGTCCGGTTCTTCCTTTCTACGACCCCATTCTGTTGAGGTGTGCGAACTGCCGAGAAGTTGTGAGTGATGCCCACTTCTTCGAGAAAGGATTGCAGTTTTGCGTTGCGGAACTCAGTACCGTTGTCGCTACGTATTTTCCCCACCCGACGACCCAAGAGAACTTGTGTGCGTTTGATGAAGGCTATGATTCGTTCAGCAGCTTCTGATTTGTGTCGAAGAAATTCAAGCCAAGTGATTTCCAAAACAAACTCACTTGGGTATTTATCCCCAAACCCTTACAACCCTTCAACTTTAACAAATTACATTTTCTACCCCTATCATACAAAACTATTAAAAGAAAATATAAAGGACTAAAACTATAAAGCAAGGTTTTGACTTTTTTTGCCAAATTTTTGACTTTGCCTTTGTCTTCATTTTTAGCACCATCTTGTGATCTCGGAAAAAAAACCGTTTTTGCACCCAACAAAAAACATTTCCCTTTTTATAAAAGAACCCTTTTTCCTTTGTGTATTTTAAATTGGAAAATTTAGTTGTGTTTGGAGATCTAAAAATTTTTTTTTTAAAAATAGCAAGAAAACTTGCGTTCTCACTTTGGGTTTGACATACTTACCTTTCGACATTCCCTCATGATAACTATTTTTAAATTTTTATCTGCTTCTTTTTTCAAAAGAATCGCCCCAAGTTCTTTATCTTATGGTGACAGGCATCAATTCCCCGTTTTTGGACCTAAGATAAAATTTTCCTTTTTATACACACTGGGCGGAGGCGGGTTGCGGAACCCCCAAAGTTGGATACTCACATCCCGGATGATCTACTCCCTAGTGTCTGCTAAATTTTGATCCTCCGTATGATGGGTGGCTTGCCCTTGGGGTTCCTAGCTTTGATCCCTTCCCAGCTATAAATTTTATCTGGATTATGGGGGGAAAAGGGGACCTTTAGAAAAGGGACTGGAAGGTGGACTACTGGTTGAACTATTGGAGGACGGGTGGTAAAAGACATGTTTTCCATCTTTATCTCAAAAGGTACATCGCATAAATAGTTACATTGTCTTGCCCTTTGACAGCCCTGGGTTTTTTGGAAAGCACTCATATGTCAAAGTTGTATAGGGGGCAGGTTTTTTTCAAAAATGCTTTTTCTCTGAATTCCCAACCCAGGTTTGGCTTGATAAAAGGGATGTTGAGTAGTTGCTGGTAAGCAGACTCAAGGGTATATTCAGTTTGTCCTCTTTTTAGATTATTTTCCTCAAGCTCTTCTTTTTTTAAAAAATTTTTTGTTTTTCCAAGGAAAAAATTTGAATTTGAGCTTGAGTTTTTTCAGATCTTTAAATTTCGCGTGAGATCTTTGAAGATCAAGGAGTTTTGGTTTTGAGGATGTTTCTCAAATTCCCGCCAAGCTCCATTCTTTTTAAAGTTTCGGTGGGGTTCCTCTAAACTACTTTTATACACGCACTCTCTATTTTGAATCTGCGACGAGACTTTTTCCTTTTGGGGTTTTGCTCTCAAGTTTTAAGGTTTTCGACTTAACATATTATTTTTGCAATAATGAACAAAATGTACCTCAGCTTTTTCATCTTTTGATCATTTGGTAACCGGAATGCACTTTCCCTTTAAAGTCAGATGAGGCAGGCCCTTTGCACGGCTGATGGCCCTCTCACTGAGCTTCTAGCTCCATACCAATTTTCCCCATCAGCAAACACACCTTACCTTGCTCTTTCTTTTCATCACGGCACCTTCTCTCAAAGAGAAAAGGTTTTTGATTTCTTCTTCAATAGAGCATAGTGACCCGGCACCACATTGTAGCATGTGGGGTACCCCAGCAGGGTTTTGTTCTTTGGCTGCAGGGGGGTTTAGAGCTGGTAGTTTGTTCTGTTGTGGAGGTTAGTTCCACGGTGTTGTTGTGCTACGACCCTCACATTTGTTTACTGGTTTGATTGTTGTAGTTAGAACCCGATTGGCGTTCCACCTTTGATTGTAACTACCCTTTTCCCCGATAACCCTGTTTCCGGGGAGTTGTTGGAGTTTAGTCCGTCCCTTGCTGTTGTGTTGTTTTTGTTGTAGCTTTGTCTTTGATTTGATAAGACCTTGACTGTTGTACCCAACCTATCGTGTGAAAGTTGTTTTTCTTCCCTTTACGTTTTTTTTGGAACTTTCTCTGGACTGGTACCCCCTTGGCTAATGCCCCACAAATAGGTCCTTGTCTGAATTTGTTAAAGCGTTGGGGGTTTCCCCCCAAATTTGGCCATCAAGGCGAATAGTTCTCCACTGAAAATCTCCCTTTGGTAAGCCCTCATCAAGAAAAGGTTCTTCAAACGGTGTAGTTTTCATGAGGGACGATCCTTATTTGAATCAAGGCCGAGTAGGAGACAATTTTCTTTTCTGTTTTTACCGAATAAGGGTTTTTTCATAGGTACCAGTAAAAGATCATGAAGTCCAAATTTGGCCCAAAATTTTGGTCACTTTGGGTTGATTGTGAAGATTCCAAAGTTTTTTTCTTTTTTTGAGGAATTTTCAATCACCTCGACTTGTTCTTCTCTAAGCCAAGTTCCCCCAGATCGTTTTCACAGATATTTAACGTTGTAGGTTCAGCGCTCTCCCTCGCGGCACAAAACTTTCGACGCGTTCATATTCTCCTTTTTGGCCTTCTATGCCGTCACCACCCCCATTTTCTGTTCAATCCCAGCCACATTGCTCTGGGTCTTAAAAGCGTCCCCCCTCGCGA